>CAJVPN010000350.1:0-30904 GCA_910592215.1 Entrophospora candida
CTCTACTAAAAAACAATAATTATTATCAATACTAAAATATTCAATGTCAATATTGTTGCCATCACTATCATCACCTCATTTATCATTAGTACGATACATAAGCCGACGAAATGAACTTTCGACAAAACAAACTTTCGACAAAATGAACTTTCGACAAAATGAACTTTCGACAAAATGAACTTTCAACGAAATGATTGTCGATGAAGTGATTGTCGACGAAATAATTTTCGACGAAGTAAACGGGACCGATTTAGATAGTGTATATCAATATGAATCAAATCAAATCAAACAAATCATAATTCATTGAATTAATTTATTTATACATTAGATAGTAGATATATATTGATTCGAATTTCGTCGATTCATTCGAAACCTTAGATGAACCAGTAACCTGTTGGGTTATTATTGATGAAATGAGATAAATTTAGCAAGTCTCTTGCCTAAATACACTCACTCTAATATTATCATTGATTGTTATCTATATCCACCAATGGATTTGTTTTGTAAACAAGAAGAATACCTGCCTTGTCCATGTCTGGTAGCGTAAAGGGTTAAATTCTAATTTAATAATAATTTAGTTAGTTTAGCCAAGTGCTCACTTGATTTACGCAGCCAGCCCCAACAATTTTTTTATTGTTGTACAGACCAAGATTGTAGCTTGTTTCAAAAATTGAGCTTGGACCAAAAAAAAATTAACATGAGAAAAATTCAACACCAAAAAAAATATATAATTAAGAGAGGCTTACTAACCTTTTAATATCTGCCTGCGTCGCTTTAAATATTGCCTCATAAGAATAATCAATTATTTTATTTAAAAAAATATGAAATACTATTGCCATTTTTTTAAACTTTGAAATTTTTTAACTTAAACATTTGATATGGTTTTTTTAATGATTGCAAATCGCACATAATAGATTATATAAAAAATTATACCAGCTTGTAGCTAAAGGTTTAGAGATTATGTATATGTAATCCTATGGTTCTATATTTTCTATAACTTCGACAATTAAAAATAAAAGAAAGCCGATTATTTTTGAAAAAAATTTTTTTTAATAATTGAAATTCGTGAAATAAGCTCTTTTATTTAATAATAATAATTAAAAATTACATGCAATAAATTCAACAATACAATATATAAATGTATATATAAAATATGTAAATATATTTTAGTTAATGAAAGGATTACACCCACCACAACTTAAAGATCTTATAGAAAATGATAATAATGAGCCAATTGTTAAACCAAAAACCATACAAAATGTTAAAAGTATTCCAGCTAAGCCTTTATTAACATTTTGAATTTGTGGACCTGTCATCATAATTAAAGATGCCAAGTAACCATTTGAAAATGAGAATAAAAGTATAATAAAGAAATATAAGAAATCATTTGTTATTAATAATGGAAATAATCTTTTGCCACCAATATCAGTGTTACATAATAATATTAATGGTATGAATATGATACGTGATGTGGACATCAACATCAACAAATCTATATTTTTAATAACAAAGAATTTGATTATTGGTAAGCTTTTCCCTAACAAGTCACCAAAATTAAACATCAGGAAGTGTAGTGGTATAAATAGATAATCCTTTTGATAACCTGATTTTTCATCATCTTTTGCTGTTGACTTGATAGAAGTTGTGATAGATGGAAATAATGATAATGTGATCATGAATACAAATATTATTGAATATACTAATCTAATTATTCTGATAAATGTGGTGTTGAATGATTTTTTATTTAATAAAGGCTTTTCTTCATTATCTTCTTCCTCAATTATAATATCAATGTTTTTACTTTGATGATGATACAAAAACAATGGTAATTTTGTCAATATGACATATGAGATTAGTGAAATTATGAGAACTATAAATGCACTTAAAAAATAAATAAATGCACTATTTGATAATTCCACATCATCATCATTGTTTGTTAATTGTTTAGGATTCAAAACACTGACAATTTGTGAAATTGACACACCTAAACCAACCAATCCTAGTAACATTCATAATTATAATCATTATTTTAAACATTTATATAATATATAATAGTTAAATAAATAAAAATACAGTACCTTGACCACTAAAACATATATATATATATAATATATTTACTATTAATATTCAATTATTATATTATCATTATTATATATTATATATAATTATTATTAATTCACCTCATAACAGCCTGAGTATATTTAGGTGAAATTTGAGCAGTAATTCCAAATATATCATTTTGTAAATAAGCAGTTGTTACACCAGATATACCAACCAAAAATATAACAAAATAAAAATATACTGTAGGTGAGACCAAATCCCTGTTTCGCGTTGATAATGATATTAATAAAAAACTAATCACCGAAGTTGCTAATGATGTTATTATTCTAAGTGATGTATTTGACTATATATTATTAAATATATTTTGTGTTAATATTTTATTCTTGTTATTATCATCATCATTATTATTAAGAAATTTATAACTACCCTTTTGTGAGTAAATAAAGCTAACACAAAAAAAATAAAACTAATGATCATAAAAACAAATGAAAAATAATTTTGGAAATTATTAACATAGGGTGATCCAACAAATCTAGTATGATAATATACTGAGGCTGTAATGAATACTAAAAACAATACAATATACCAATATTAATTAATAATAAAAATAAGATTGTTATTAATATTAACACCATAATAATATATGATAATATTGATTTAATACCAACCATTCCACGGTAAATGCATTGCAATTCCTTGTAAAAAAAAAATATAATAAATAATATTATAATTATCTTCAGGTGGAATAATGCTGTCTTCTTCAATAACTACTGGTTCTTTGATACTTTCTACTTGACTGTTATTACTGCTACCAGCTGTAACATTAACATTTTCATTAATTTGCGACATGATGGATGATAATGGAAAATTTTAAATTAAATTCGTTTATACGTGTATACAGTAAGTAGATCAACTAATATTAATAAGTGGAACTGGTATAAATGTTAACAGCAGCAATATCATTCACTATTTAACTGATTTTTCAAAATGGCGGTCACAAAAGTATCACATATCTCAACAACAATTACACAACATAGTTTATTAAATAATAAAAAACAAATATAAATGCTATTGCAAATTTATGTAAAGCTAATTCATATATTTTTTTTAGAACTTTGCTAAATTTTTGTCCCTGAAATTTTAACATGGAATTTTTTAATGATGGCTCTGACACAAGCATATACATAATAATTATGCAAAAAATTATACCAGTCTGTAGCAAAAGTTCCGGAGATTATGTATATAAAGTTTCACACTTTCAGATTTTCTAGAATTTTGTCAATTGAAAATAAAAGGAATTTAATTATTTGAAAAAACCATTCAAATGTGTAAATTATTTAATATTGCTCTAAAGCCTACATAACAATATACTTCAAAACTTTTCTATATTATAATCTAAGCTCTTCCAATTCTCTAGTATAATTTTTATTACATAATTTTGGCTACTTTTTCATTAAAACAATATTTTACAAACCGCTATTTTTTTTTAAACACACTGTATATAAGCAATCAATCTGGATTTAATGTACTTGAATAACTTTTCTTGAATGATAGCAAACTTTGGCTTGAGAACAAGTTTCGACTTGATAAACCATATCAAATCAAACCCCGTGCTATTCGCTAGTAATGGCACATTTAGTCTAATTTGCTTTATTATTATTTTCACCAATTATTGCGTGGGAGTTGATGGCAATAAAGACTACCGCTTATTTAGTTGGTGTTATACTAACCGGAAACTTAAAATGAAAAGAAATTAACAATGATATTAAAACCAAAGATTATTCGTTTATACCTTATGTAATATAAAATTTCCACGGAGAGTTACTATAAATTCATACAAAAAAATCACCAGATTAATTAAAAAAAACGTAAGTATTAGTATGTAATATAATTGGCTTAGAAAGTAATACAAGAATTTTAAAGAATGTCAAGTATTTTGAAACAAGCATATGGTGATTTGTAAGCAATTATCTTCTTGCCTATTTATTTTTTAATTCGATTTTTTCCATCAAGCAAACAATTAATTTAATTTACAGGGTTATTACCGATCGACCGACCATTCAAAAGGGTTTGAATTTCCGTGTTAATATCAATCGGTCCTAAAAATTCCAAAGGTAAACTTTTTGATCAACATCGATTATTTTACGTTTTCTCGTCGAGTTTGAGTCAACTTTTTAGCTAAACTTGTCGCTTTTATATACAATGCTCGTCAATTAATTTTACGAATTTATCCCTCTTTCTTAAACATTGGCGAATCTGTAAGCACAATTTATGGTACAAATAACCATAAATAAAGGTAGCCCTTCTACAAAGGCTTCTATAGAGTTTCTACTTTAATTTTCTTTGGCCGATTAAAGTCAGCCGTACGTTTACAACACGTATGTGTTTGGATGTTAAGACAATACAATGGAAATAAGAGATATTTATAAATGGTTCACTCTCAGTAATATTGCCTTCTTCATTTATCATGTAGCATCCTTTAAAATAAAAATAAAAAGTTGCTGTATATAAAAATGCTTTATAAACCACCACCACCATTGTTATCATCATCATCATCATCATCTCTATGGAGTTCATTGTTATCACTACTGCTACTACTATTGCTAGGGTTAGTTATTTTAAATAAGTATCCTTGGTTAAAATAACACATGTGATTGATTGATTACCAGATGACTTATAAACATGTACCTAATGTGCTTCCATTTTGGCCTACCGTAAACATCCGTTATGTATCTGATTTCAACAAATAACATATTAATATGTGAAGTGACTTTTGTCCATAAAAATACGTATTTCACAAATTATATGAATATATTGGGTAAAAAAATTTTACTTTATAATTTTTATTTATCATTTAAAAAATGACCTATATTCAAAAGATTATTCAAATGTGAACATCTTTCATTCTAGTGATTATGTAAATCATAAATCATTAATATATTACCAAGGATTTCGGATTTTACTATTAATATTAACGATTTTATAATGTCCCCTCTGTTAACTTATATAAATAAAACCATAAATATGAAACTCGTTTACATCAGATCTACCATGGAACCCAAGAATTTATAGTACAATCAGAAGTATTTTGAAGAAAGAACATGGTGAAAAAATTGTCCCTTATGTCTTCACTTGAAGCTTAGAAATATTCGCCGCCAACAGCAACACCGCCATCATCTCAAAAACAATATTGGAAAGAATTGCATCTAGTAAAGTAGATGAGAAGTCAAGAGACAAGTTAATGAACAATTGCTAAAACAGGCTATTCGTATCTCAATAGCGATCTAATTTGAACGATTTGATTAAAAGAGCTGAAAGGTGAACGAAAAAAAGTTTTGGGAAGATATATTAACGGGAAGAAGGAAAAATTTTGAAGAAACTATCGAAGAAATTTTTAAAAGAACCAAATGAAATAACAAGTAATTCTTTTTCTTAGAGAAAATAATTCTCATACACCCAATTGTTCAGAATTAACCAAACAACATGGTAACTTATAAATATTTTTGATGTTTTAAAAAACAATTTTTAGAAATTCTTACCAATATACAATAACAACTATAGACAATAATTTAAACAGTCTTTCTTTCACTACACGTAAATAGAAAGATCCTTAATTACTACATAGAAATATTTGTTAATAGTAATTAGTGATTCTGTAAAAAAATTTTAATTAACGCGAGTAAATGTAAATATTATATAATTCTTATTTTTATTACATTGGGCAATTACTAATTTAATTGAAAACTTTTAGTCAATTTGCTTTTGGGTTCTCCGTGATTTTGTAACAAAACCAGACAAAATGAACACTTTTGTTACCAGGAGTTTCGGGGATCAAAGTTTTAATGAGGAGTGTAGACACCAAAAATCAATAGTAATGCTTATTCTAAAAAAAAATTCTTCGTTGGCATATTAATTCAATCCAAACGAGAAAGCAAAGAGTCGGATAAATTTTCCGTTTCAGGGATAGAAGTGGTAGAACTCACTTCTTTATTAAAATAATTCAGCATTTTAAATACTGGTAAATAAAGCTTCTTTCGAGACTTGATTTCTACCAGTTCTTTCGATATTTTTAGAGCAAATGATGGGAAATCCTCCTTTTTCAATAAATTCTTTGTTACGAATATTATTGTAATTTTTCTTTCCATAAACTCTGGGTTTTCGTGATTGTGCTGATTAAAATCAATCAAATTGGTTTTTTAACTGGGCCAGTTCTTGATTGTATTCTTCCCGGCTAGTAGGTTAACTTATGGACATTCTCTCCTTTTTTTACTATTTGCTACATCCCTTTGTTGTTTTTTCTTTTCCAAGGGATCGTGCGTGATGAAAAACTTTTATTTTTAATAAATAAAATTTAAATAAAATATTACAGAAATTGGAAATTTTAAAGGATTTTTGGAGGTCAGACTTCAGTTATTTCTTTGATTTTTTCTTTTTTCTTTTAGGATCAAGTTCTATAATAAAAGAAAATGTTTATATATAATTAATCAAAAATAAAATTTAAAAAAGACTTGAATAAAAAATTCTTTTGAAGTTTCACCTTTTTCATCTTTACCATCGTCTTTACCATCATCTTTACCCTCATCTGAACCGTCATGTTTACGTTTTGTAGCTTTTGATTCTTTTTTATCCTTTTTATCCTTTTTATCCTTTTTATCTTTTTTCTTTGATTTTTCGGCACTTTTTGAAGTCTCTCCGTGCTCTTCCACATCTGCTATTTGCACCGATTCTTTCTTTTCGGTCTTCACTTTACCAGATTTATCCTTTTTACTTGACGATTTAGATTCTTCTTTATCCTTTTTACCTGATGATTTAACGGATTCTTCTTGTTCATCACTTTTAGATTTTTCTTTCCCCTTTTTACTTGACGGTTTAGATTCGGCAGATTCTTCTTGTATATCAAATTCTTCTTTGCGCTTTTTACTTGACGATTTAGCTTCAACAGATTCTTCTTGTTCGTCAGCCTTAGATTTTGCTTTACGCTTTTTATTTGATGATTTAACTTTAGCAGATTCTTCTTGTTCATCAGCCTTGGATTTTTCTTTATTCTTTTTACTTGACGATTTAGCTTTGACAGGTTCTTCTTCTTGTTCACCAGTTTCAGATTTTTCCTTGCTCTTTTTACTTGACGATTTGGCTTTGACAGGTTCTTCTTCTTGTTCACCAGTTTCAGGTTTTTCCTTGCCTTTTTTACTTGACGATTTGGCTTTGACAGGTTCCTCTTCTTGCTCACCAGTTTCAGATTTTTCCTTGCTCTTTTTACTTGACGATTTGGCTTTGACAGGTTCCTCTACTTTCTCACTAGTTTCAGGTTTTTCCTTGCCTTTTTTACCTGACGATTTAGCTTTGACAGGTTCCTCTTCTTGCTCACCAGTTTCAGATTTTTCCTTGCTCTTTTTACTTGACGATTTAGCTTCGACAGGTTCTTCTTGTTCGTCAGTTTTAGATTTTTCTTTACCTTTCTTGCTTAATGATTTAGATTTGATAGATTCTTCTTGTTCGTTAGCCTTAAATTTTTTCTTTTCTTTTTTAATCTTTTTGTCTTTTTTCTTATCTTTGGTTGATCCTTTTATTTCAGCAGACTCTTCTTGTTCATCAGCTTTAGATTCTCCCTTATCTTTTTTTCTTTTTTTGTCGTTTTTCTTTGGTTTTTCAACATCTTGAGTTTCTTCAACAATCTCCATTTTAACAGTCTCCTCGGACTCTTCAGATTTATCAGAATCTTTGCAAATTTCCATTGGTTGTATTGATTCTTTTATGATATCAGTAGAAGGATTATAGGAAGTAGCGGTGGAAATAAGACCTTGCATTTTGCTATTCTTTTTTTTTGTTGATGATGATGAAACATCCTTGGTTTTTTCCAATATATTAAGCCTTTTTTCAATAAATTTACGAGACTTATTTCCCATTTCAGCATCGACATCTTTTTCTTCAGAAAAAGAATCAGCACGAGCAGAAAGAGAAGATTTTGTTGCAACTAATCTGGCAATTTTCCCTTTATTTTTAGCAGATGCTTGGCCAACAAGACTTGCATGATATAAAATTCCATATTTGGGTGTAGATTTTTTTGCTTTTACTGCTCTGAAAAATGCCTTTTCTGCTCCTAAAATTTGAACCGTACTTGCAGGCAATTTTGCAAGGTTTGTCAAACCTCCAGCATGCGATATTAATTTTGCACCAATCAATTCACCAACTAAAGTTGTTAAATTAGGAGTCATCATCTTCATCCTATTTCGTATATATTCATGAAGTTGAGCACGATATTCAGACAAATTAATAATTTGATCACAGAATTGAGAAATACTTTCAAGATCGTCTTGTGTTATTTCTGAACCCATCGATACCTCTGCTGCCTCTTTTACTTGTTTATCTAATTCTTCAGGTAATATGCTTGATAAATCTGATGATTGAGCATCTGAACGAAACCCAATTGTCTTGATAACTTTTGCATAGGCTAGATTGTCCTCAACTATTTTACTCATTTCTGGAAAATGTAAACCGTACCATTCTTTTGCTCTCATAGCATATGTATTTATCTCTTTATCTAGATCTTCTAACAAACCACTAGAATGAATTATCATGGTATCAACTTTATCAATTGAAAATTTAAGTTTGTGTCGTGACAACGAATGAGAAAGACCTAGTGACATTGCGGATAATAATTCTTTAGAGTCGGGAAGTATATTTTCAAGTTGTTCACGAAGTCCACGATAAAGATTGATCACGGATTTATCTGCAACAACTTGAACTCCTAATTTTTTACTTATTTCAGCACCAAGTTTAGCATCTGCTACTGCCAACACATTATTTGGATTCTTTTCGATAATATCGCCTAAAAATTTCGATAAATCGTCAGATAGCTTTCCTTCAATAACTGTATTAAGTGAAGCTACTGCATCTGTCATGCTTTTAAATTTATGCATAGCCTCAACAGTAATACTGTTTGAATAAAAATAATTACATTCAAAAAATTTAATATAAAAAAAGGTATACTCTATATATATATATATATTATGTAGAACTAAAAAAATTATTTTGGATTCACTTACTTTTTTTTTATAGATTTTTGCGAATCAAATATTTTCCATGAAGCCTCTGGATCTTTTATTGCACCATCATCATTGACATTGAAAACAGCATATCCTGAAGCTAATTCAAATAACACTAGCATTTTCTAAGAGTAATTAAATTTATATTGTTTGATAAAAAATTTTATTTAAAAAATTTTTCAAATATAAATTATCCAGATCAACCAATCAGATAATTTGCTCATTTTTCGTTTAACGCGTTTAATTGGATGCATTCCGAAAATTTTATTTTTTTCATAAATATAAAAATAATGTTACGGAAGCATACTTTATTACAATTTAGTATAATGCTGTTATTAAAAATATTATCGTTATTATATTTAAATATCGGGATAGCAAATTCTTCAAATCTACATGAAAAAGATTATTCAATGCATTTAGCAGCGAATGAATCATTATTTTGGGGAACATATAGACCTAATTTATATTTTGGAGTTAGACCAAGATTACCCGAATCTTTATTAAGTGGATTAATGTGGTTTGGACTTGGGGATTATTATTCACTAAAAAGTATCCTAATCATCATCATCACCATCATCATCATCAATATCATTGTGATTTATCTATTACATAAATAATGAATTTATTTTATTATATTTGTTAAAGATTTTAGACATCAATGCGATCAGGCGGATAAAATGAAAGAGTATAGTTATAAGAAACATGATGGAAGAAATTTTGCAGTGCAAACTATAACAGATGAAGTCAGTAATATAATATTGAAATCTGAATTTGTAAAAGTTTCCAGTGGTGGTGGAAAAGGTGAATATAAATAACAAATTGTGAAAAGTAATTTCTTTTATTTATTAATCGATATCATTGTCGTAAATAAGGTGGTGATTGGGCTGTAAGAATATCAGGCAAACCTATTGATTATGGTAACTACTAAAGATTTAATGTATATTGTTGGTTTATTGATGAGAATAATTTTTGGTATTTAAAATGATATTTTGTTTTTTTTTTTTTTTTAAACAAGATAAACCTTCAAAAACTTCAATTTTTTATTATTTTGCTCTTGAGGGTGAAGGATACATTGATCTGATCAATCCGATTGATAAAATGGTATATTTATTATAATTTAGTGTGTATGTAAAATATTATAATTTTATTATTATTGTTCATTAATTAATTTTTAATATTAAAGGGATTAGATGATTATATTATATTAAAGGGTGAAACACCTGACCTTGGCAACTTTAATATTAAAATAGTGGATGGTATTTATTATATTATTATTTACACAAACATAATTATAATTATACATGATTTATTATAAAAATTATTATTAATAAAATGTTTAATTTATATTTAGATTCAAATAATCAAAGTCCGACAGTCAATCCAATTTATAATGATGAGATTGCTGATATATCTAAAACACAATTTTTTGGTCAATTGATATCTGACGATGATTTATGGAAAGCAAAAGGTATAAATTATGATTTACAAAATTATAGAGTATTAGAAATTAATTAATTAACTAATTAATGAATGAATGAATTATTGTTGTTTTTATTATTGTTGTTATTATTATTATTATTATTATTACGATTATTAACATCATTTTTTATTTTAAAGATATAGCACTAATAAATTTACAAAAAAAAATTCAAATAATAAAAGAGAAATATTCTAATGAAGAATTTCCACCACCACATTATTCATTTTTACTAAATAATTTAATTGAAGAAGATTCAAATTTTTATGCATTTCAAAAAATATTTGAAGGATCATTCCAGGTAAAACAACATTAAGTGAAATAAATAAAAAATCTATATCTTTATTGAAATAAAGAATATCATATACATGCACTCATATATATATATACACACACATAATATATGTTATAGTTTGATATAATTTATCAATCTGATCTGTCATCCACAAATATTGACTGTAAGTTAACAACAATAAGTTACTTGTTATTATTTAATGATAATAATATTGACTAGTTGATTAATTGTTGCATATTTTTTAGCTGGTAATTTGGGAGTATTAGTTGAAAAAAATTCAAAAGAATTTGACCAGAGATTTGAAAATACTTTTAAATTAACAGAAAAAGGTTTTAATAGTAATCAAATTAAATTTGCTCAATCAATTACAAGCAATTTATTAGGAGGGATTGGGTTAGATTTTTTTCTAAATCAAAAAAAATATAATTTATTTTAATTATTTTGAGTATAAAATATTAAGTATTAAATTATTTGTTTATTTGTTATATAGATACTTTTATGGATCTAGTATGGTTGACAGAACATATAGTGGTGACGAAGATGATATGGAGGAAGTAGAAAATTTTTGGGAGAAATTAACAAAATCTAATCCAACTTTAACTTTACCCACAAGTTTATTTACTGCAACTCCTTCTAGATCATTTTTCCCTCGTGGATTTTATTGGTAATGATATTTCTTTTGCTTATTATCCTTTATTATTAAATCACTGTTAACTAAATTATTTTATTATCCCTAAAATAATTTAGGGATGAAGGTTTCCATCAACTTTTGATTGGTCAATGGGATAATGATCTTAGGCAAATTTAATAAATATTTTTTCAAAAAGATTTTTATTTTTGATATATTTTAACACGCACAAATACATGTACCGCGCGCTTTTGTTCGACATATAGTTTAGATATCACAATGAATTGGGTAAATTTAATTGATAATGATGGTTGGATTGCTAGAGAACAAATATTAGGTGAAGAAGCACGTAGTAAGGTAAATATTTATTTAATTGTCACTTTAATTGTTAGATATATCTCCATTTCTTTTTTTATTAAGATTTTGGGAATTTTTAAAAAATAAAAAATCAGGTACCACCAGAATTTCAAATACAATATCCATATTATGCAAATCCTCCTACACTATACATGTCAATAATATCTTTTATTGACAGATTAGAAAATTTTGAAAATCAAACTTATTTAAATGTTCAAGGTAATTTCACTCCAAAGGAAATTAAAAAGAATACTTATTTTTTATTTGATTTATTCACAAATAAATTATTGTTATTATTAGAAATTCTTTTACAACAACAAGATATTATATTAGATAACTTATCCGCCACTACAAATCCAGAATTATTACCAATACAACATTTAATCAATCCAGAGTTGGGTGATAAATATTTAAAACAGATTTATGAAAAATTAAAATTGAATTATGAGTGGTTTAGAAGAACTCAACGGGGTGAAATTAAAGAATGGGGTCGTAAAGCTAGTAATAATAGAGAGGCTTATAGGTGGAGAGGTAGAACACCTGGTCATACATTAACCTCTGGTAAATTTCGGTCTCTTTTAAATAATGATTATCAAAAAAAAAAATAATGATTTATTAAATTGTATATTGTAATTTTTTGGTTAAAAAAAGGACTTGATGATTATCCAAGGCCAAGTCCACCACATCCATCAGAATTACATGTAGACTTGATGTGCTGGGTAGGACTTATGTCAAGAACTTTATCAATAATTTCTAAAAGATTAAATGAGGAAGATGATTTTGAAGATTTTACTAACGATTTTAAAAAAATTTCACAAAATTTACATGGTATTTATAAATCAATCGAATTATGATTATCTATTATTTTGTATTTCATTTTGATTGATAAGATTCGAGTTCTTTATATATATAGATCTGCATTGGAGTGAAAACGATAAAGTCTTTTGTGATCTTTCTATTGATGAAGATGGTAATATACATATATTTATCGTAATTAGATTTAAGGTAATTAACTAATCAATTATTTTATTATTATTATTATTATTATTATTATTATTATTATGGGGAAGAGTAGAGGAATCGATATTTGTTTGTCATAAAGGATATTTGTCTTTATTTCCTTTGTTTCTTGAATTTATACCAAACGATTCGCCAAAACTTGAATCTTTATTGGACTTAATTTACGATCCAAATGAATTATGGTCACCGTATCCTTTTTCTTTTAAAAAAAATTTTTTCATAAATAAATAAATAAATGGAAAAACTGTTTCTTAAAAAATGTAAAAAAAAAAAAAAAAAAACAGGTACGGAATAAGATCTTTATCAAAATCCGATGAATTTTTTGGCACAAATGAAAATTATTGGAGAGGTCCAGTTTGGATAAACATTAATTATTTAATATTATCTTCTCTTTATAAGGTAATTTGATTTTTATTTTTAGAAAAAAATCTACACATTATTTGAGACTTACATATGTTATATCATAATAATAATACTAAATAGAATTATGCAAAGAATCCTGGGCCTTATCAAACTAAAGCTCAAACTATATATAAAGAATTAAGAAATAATATTATCAATAATGTATTTAAAGTAAGTAATTATATTTCATAAATATATAAAATATAAAAGTATATATAATAGTGAAATATAATAATAACAACATGACGATAAATAGGAATTTGAGAGAACTGGATATGTATGGGAACAATATTCTTCTATTGATGGTAAAGGATCAAGAAGGTTAGATAATATTTTTTTAAATAATTTGTTAAAAGAAATAAAAATTTTTGAAAAATTAATTAAAGCAAATTAAATTTTTTGAACTGTTTATTATTGTTATTAGTCATCCTTTTACAGGCTGGACAGCATTAGTTACTTTAATTATGGCAGAAAAATATTAAATTAAAAACATTCATTATTAATTTTATTTAAATAAAAACCACAAAATATTTAATCCAAAAAATGCAAAAGCAAATATATACTTTATTCGATCATATAATATTTCTAAATACGTGCTTGAAATTGAAAATTCTAGAATACATCTTTACATTTTGCAAATGCATAATGTGATGGGAAAATGGCATGTTACATCATATGGGTGTACTAAGGTGAGCATTTATGTCTACACGATTACAGGGTCTTTAAATCCAAATAATGTTTAAAGAAAATTTCATGTAAAACTGTAAAACTTCAAAGTTCAAGTAAAGATTTTTTACTAACGATATTAAAAGCATCATAGCCATAATAAATAAAATCACAAAAATGCTTGACTTCGGAAGTGAATTGTGATCGGACCATTCTTTAGCTTTTTACTTCTATGTTACTGACCCATAAAAATCAGCTCCATAAAGGATTAAGAAATGAATGAATTGCATCACCCAAATATTCAATCATCCCTTAAAGAAAGAAAGACCGTTCAGAATGAAATCAATTTTGAAAAAGACCTGAACATCGTTTGCTTCAAAACTTTTGAAACGTTTTTACTGTGTGAGGGTTTGATGTGGATTTGTTTTAATCCGACCTTTCCGTGCTTTCCGTATAGGACAAAGGGTTCCATCATCTTGTCATCCAAGTGGTAACGGAAAAGTTTTAGTGGTTAAGCCTCCCTCTGGTTGGGCCTCTGTGTTCCTTTTTCGATCGCAAGCTACTTAAAAATCATTTCCATGAATAATACTAAATCTGATATGTTGAGCTTTAGATGTCAGATTTAACATTCCTATCTTGTTGATCCCTAACTTCCTTCCAAGTTTCCTAATAATAAAAAAGTCGAATCAGGATGAGATATATCATTTCATAGTCTTTCCGGATGAATAAACTGATTCTTCATACATTTTTTATTTTTTGAATTATATCAATGGAATTGGTCTGTAATTGCTAATACTAATGAATTAACACACTATTACATTTTTCTATGATATAGTGAGCTAACATACATGCTATTTAAATAAAAAAAATGGAGCTTATGAGGTATCAACTATGCGAGAAAGGGTTCTAGAGCGGAAAACATAGATAGTAGAATAATATAATGAAAGAAAAAAAGGAATTTTGCTTTGTGGTACTACTAAATGAATGCGTTCCGACACTACGCGCCTCAACCCTCGTAAATAACGGACACCATATCGATACTATGTATCTTAGCCCTAGAAACCCGAATGCATTGTGAAAAGTAACGCAATTACCTCAATCCTGAAATTTGAATACGTTATGAAATGCGATCCATGTATGGCAATTCGGCTCAACGAGCTCGAGCAAATTACGAATAGGTCAAACATGGCTCGTCATAGTCGATAGGACATAGAAGGCTTAGTGAACACACATTTCTTTTTTATCGCCTCGGCTAGCATGATGACGCATTCATGGATCAATCGTCATATGTGTACTGTAGGCAAACGTAGACTGAATCGGAATTCTAGGATACTCTGCATCCCTTGACACATGGTACCTCGAATGTACCTAGGATTTGTGAAATACGGGTAGGTACTCATTTAACAAGCCATTGTACTTATTTAAATTAAGACATTTGACTTATTGGACTAGTTGTAAATTATTGGTGGTCACCGCCAAATTGAATCTTGCTTTTTTATTAATGATGCGAATTAATATGCAAAAAACAATTTGAGTTTGAATTTGAATTTGAATTTATATTATTATTTAAATAAAAGAATTCTTTAAATGATGACAGGGATCAATACTTTAAGGGACTTTTTTAGTGGCATCTAACATCAAATCAATATTCCTCATGAATACTAATTAGCCGAGTAAATTATTATTAAAATGTGTCTTCAAAAAACAGAATCTCACATTTAAATGATCGTCATACATGTGATTATAAAAATAAATTGATGATCTATAAAAATTTTTTTTAAAAAAATTAATTGTTAAAGATAAATAAAATGGTATGTTTTATATAAATGTATAAATATATTGAATTGAATTGAATTTTTAAATTAAATTAATATTTATACACATGTATATGTAGCCATCTCATAAAACTTTTAGGATCAAACGTGTCCTTGGGAAAAAACAAAAACAAAATCGACCGATTCCTCATTGGATTCGACTTCGTACAGGAAATACAATCAGGCAAAATAACAATATTATAGATTAAGAATGTTTCCTATTATGTTAATATTTTAATGAATGATGTTTAATGATATTTAATATTATTATTATATAGATATAATGCTAAACGTCGTCATTGGCGTCGTACTAAGCTCAATATTTAATATATTATTATTAATTTGGAATATTTAATCAGTTAATAAAATTTGGATCTAAAAAGAAATTAAAAAACTTCATTCTTTTCTTTTCTTTCCTTTTATCCTAGAAAAAATTATTAATAAATTTATAATTCTTTTACTGAATTTGAAAAAGCAAAAATTTATATAATATGTGGGCACGCTGTAACAAAGCCAGACAAAGTGATTAGGAAGCAGAATGCTTATTTATATGCTAAGCTAGCCACGAGTATTCTGTGGTTCCAAAGGCCTGAACAAACAAATATCATTATATTTGCATCTTTGTAAAGAAGTAATTTATATCTGGCTTTATATGCCTCGATGACTAGGTACTGGGTTATATTGAAAAATTATTTAATTGCCAAGATTATAACATATATATTTATATAATATATAAACAGATATTCAGAATCGGACCTAATAAAAAATATTATGTTTGCACTGAAAAATGACTGTATTAATGTGGCGGAACTAAATTTTTCACTGTTGGCTCGATCATGGGCTCTCTGCATCTATTTAAAATCAAAACAAAACCATTTAAAAGAAAATGTAACTAAGAGACAAATTGCCCAATTGACGTTAAAATAATTACAACTTTAATTAAAACCATATTTTTATAATAATAGAACATTTAGTGGCAATGTTATTAAATATGTACACAAGTAAACTCGATAAGTCGGTCTCTTAATATAAGTCGAACTCAGACAAATTTTTTCTGCCCTTTTTTCAACATTTAAAATCTCTTGATAAGTCAGTCAATCTATATGTAAGTCGACCAACCTTTTTTTCTAGGATAATAATAATTGTAAATTACCATCGATAAGTCGATCTCACGTGATATTTTCATTGAGCGAAAGGTCATTACCGTAAGATAGCATCCCCTTTTTTTTACATATGTGTAACAATTTTTTTATATTGACGCTCAATTGTTTTAAAGTAGGGGTGCTATCTTTCGGAGATGCTATCTTTCCAGACTTTATGGTACTATTTTAATAACCTGTAATATTCAAAAAATTTAATATATCATTTATCATCATCTTGTTAGTTACCTCATTGATGTATCATTTATTATCTCAGAAAAAAGCGTTTCTTTTTTGTATCATGAACAATATATTTATATTTTAGTTATGTCATTATATTTTGTATTCTATATTAAATTGTTTTTCCAAAAATCAATTCGCGTCTGTCCTCCCAAAAAAAAAAAACCATTAGTAATAGGATAAATAATTAATATGCGTCGATCAAATCAATAATTCTTTTTCAAAAAAATGTCTTTGATTTTAGAGAAACAAAGAAAAAAAAGTAAACAAACTAACAAAGGACAACACGAATAATTGTTTTAAGGATGGTGGTGGTTATTGCCACTCGATGTCACTCTAGTTATTATTTAAAAGAATGTTCGTGTCACTTGTTATTCTGGTTTACTGATTGTCCCCTAAAAATATTATATTGATCATCGGAGTGATGATGATACTAGTGGAAAAAATAAGGGTGAATTTGAAGAAAATTATTTTTCAAATCAAGCAGGCATCTAATTGTAATTTTTTTCGAATTGGCTAATATTGAATTTTATTAATACCTGACTTAGGTTCTGGTGATTGGGCAAGTGAATGGAACAATGAGATATCTGCTTCAGTTGATAAGTGGTATGATGATAGAATAAGAATCGTTGGCAGTGGATGATATTATTCTAAATATGTTGATTTAGATGCCCTATTTAATATCATAAAAGTTGTTATACAAAAAGAAATGACACCAGTAGAAGTTTTCAAATCAGGGTTGGCAAATTGACTGGTCCATTAAAGTGTTACACTAATGGACCCAATGGACCACCAATAGACCATCAATGGACTGCACATTTGCCAACTCTGTTTCAAATTACTAAGAAATATCTATGAGGCATGTTCATCGTCATTGACTATTTTATTGATGAAGGCTTGTTACATCATAATCTAATTAATTTAATTGGTTTTTTTAAAAAAAATTCAAGGGGGGAAGTAGAAGTAGAAGGTGAGGACGAAGATCACCAACAAGATGCTTCTACCACATTATCTGGAAACTTTGCAATTGGTGATGTATCATTATCAAACCTACAAACAAATTCAGGGTATGTTTATAAATATGTAGTATATACATTAATGAATTATAAATTAACTATTTCATAATAAAATAATTTTTTTTTTAAAGTCAATCTGATGACATAAACCGTCCCCATCCCTAGGAGGAAGCAATGGAAATAAATGAAGGAAGAGAGGAAGGTGAAGAGGAAGAAAGTGAAGAGGAAGCAGCGGTTAGCTCGAGACAAGCTCTTGCACCAAATGCAAGATACTTAATAATCACGGTTGATGAAGAAGAAACAATGCATTCAGATAATGAAAGAGAAGTTGATTCTGATGGGTTGAGTATCTTGGAATCTGATGGTGGAATGTAAAGACTAGTGCTGTAAATTATGATGATGGTAGTAATTGTATTTACTGCATATAAAAAGTGGTTGCAATTACCTTTGCAACCACTTTTGCAACCATACTTTTTCCTTTTTTGGATTACAGCATTAGTCTTTAGTGGAATGCACTCAGGCTCAAAGAATTGGACACAAGAAGAGCTCACAATATTATTAAAGTACATTTTTAGGAAAATCAATACAAGAAAAGTATATGATTTGGGGTTAATAAAAAGTGCCTGAGCCATAAGTTTAAAGAAATTGTATGTTAAAAGGAAGGTCCAGGAACTATTTCAAGTCAATTGGTGACAATATTGAAAAGAATAATTACTGATGATTAGGGATGGCAAAATGCGAAATCCTTAGTTTATTGTGCATAGTAAATTATTAATGATTTTTTAAAAAATCATCCACCATAAAATTATCTTCATGTTTTTAGCTTATATATAATAAAACATATGTTTATTGTGTTTATTGTTGTGATTAGAATACAAAATTTTATTATAAAAATTTATTATTTTACTAACTTAGTAAGTTACATCAGAATCATAAAAATCATCAGATTCTTGATTTCCTTTTTCATTTTCACTACTACTACTGTTACTAAAATATTCACTTCATTTTCATTTTCTATAAATTCAATATCCCCACCCAATAAATTTTTATCCAATCCTTCTGACTCATTTGAAAATCTTTTCCACACTGATGTCTCTTGTGGTGTTTGCAATTTATAATTACTATAAATATATACCAATTTTAGGACACAATCTGGTGTTAATTGACTTTGTTTCTTATCATGAATATAAGCAAAAGCTGACCAATTTCTTTCAGATGCTGCAGATGATGTTGGAATAGATAAAACACGTTTTGCCATTTAAGTTAATTCAGGTGCAGAATCAATGAAATTCCCACTCCACCAAGTTATTGGAACAACTTTACCAACTGTTTTCCAAGCAAGTTGATTTGCAGAAATTCCACTTTTTTCCCTATAATGCAAGAGTTGTGTCCAAATAATTGTTGCATCATTTGAATAAAATTTTTGAATAAATTGTGAAATTTTATGCATTGAATTAGAAGTAAGACAGCAGCCATGAAATGATGGATCAAGTAAATGTGCAACTTCCATGATAGGGTGATAAATAAATGCTTTTCCATCTTTTTTATAAAATATCTTTAATATAATCCTCTATATATCAAATACATAGTAAAAATATGTTTTTATGAATAATAATCAATATTACTTGAATAATAATGATAACATTACATTACCTGATGATTCTAATTGATCATAATACCAATCTAAAACTCCAGATAAACAAGGTGTACCTGATTCAAAAATTGAAATTCCAATAACAAGCTGGTTAAGAATTCTAAATAAATCACTAACTTCTTCCCAAAACCCATTATCTTGTGCTAGTTTTTATATCTTCATCAATATTAACAGCTTGATTTTGTGATAATTTTGTTATTGTCAATTCAATTGCAAGTTGGTTTACTTGAAGTGAATTAAGGCAAGCAGCTGATGATCCCCAACGTGTCTTAACAGGTAATTTTAGTGAAATTTGCTTGTTATAGTTGGAAAGTTGATATTGCTTCAAAATTGCAGCTGGAATTTGATGTGATTTAAAATACTTAACAGTTCTTTTAATATTTTTCATAGTAGTATCTGCCCATGAAAGTTTCATAATGTCACCAATTAACAGATTTAAAGAATGAGCTACACAGCCAAGAAAAAACACATTTGGATATCTAATGGCCACAAGTTTCCATGCCTTTTTCATTGAGCTTGCATTGTCAGTAATGACTCCTGAAAGTTTAGAATGGTCAATTTGTAATATGAGGTTTTCTATATCTGCTGCAATATTTTCTCCTATATGCCTAATTTCACCAGTTTGATGGGCAGAAAAAAATATTGGCTTTGGTGTAGTAATTAAATAATTTGTCCAATGTTCCTGCATAATATTTATCCTAAATATTATTAGATTATAATAATAAACAAACTCTTTACAAATAACTGTTAAAAATAACACTTACCATCCATCAGATACTAAACAAATATAATTTGCTGAACTTATTATATTGTCTACTTCATTTTTTGTATTGTTATGTACTTGGTCAAGCAATGTTGTTGATAAGGTTTTTTGTGAAGGCAGTTTAAAACAAGGATGAAGTTTTTTGAAGAGAGCTTTAATTGGTTCTAATTCAGGTAATGATAAAAATAGTCCACATTGATAAATTGCTTGAGCAAATAATAATCCAGCTTCAGCTTGTTCTACCAAAGATATCCTATCAACAAAATTATCGATTGATGAATTTTGTGAATGTCTTGTAGTGATTACATTATTTTGTTCTATTGGTAAACAAGAATTACGTTGATTTGCATTGGGTTGAAAATTTGGACCAAAATACCCTTGGAGAGTTGTTATACTTACTCTTGAACAAATTTTAAAATACACAACACATTTACCAACAGCAGCATTTATTTCATAATTACAATATTGTGTGCGAGGTTGCTGAAAGCCTGATACTTGACCAAGTTTATTGAAATGAATCCAAATGGGATTAGCTGGTGGCATTTAAAATTTTTATAATTTCTGTGATGATCACCATTACCGTTTAAAATAAAAACAATAAAACCGGTCTAACTGAAGAGTGTCCCAAAAAGTAAATCAGAGTTTCATGGGAATGAACTGATTTCTTAAGAATAGGACATGGACATGGACAAGGACAAGGACAAGGACAAGGACAAGGACAAGGACAAGGATATGACAAGGATATGACAATGACAATAACATAGACAGTGATAATGGAATTATCATTAGGATAAAATAATTTTTTGGGAACAAATTTTTTACTTACGTTGGGTGTTTGATTTAAAAAAAGAATCAAAAATTCTGGGTTCCTGTATATCGAACTTTCTTTATGACTCTGCAATAGAGCAGAGTTTCTATTCGTAATACAGATTTTTGTTTGAATTATTCAAATCATTTATTTATTCGAATTGTTATCATTCGTTTATTATTCAAATTGTTATCATTCTTTTATTATTTGAATTGTTATCATCATTCATTTATTATTTGAATTGTTATCATTCTTTATTATTTGAATTGTTTATCATTCGTTTATTATTTGAATAGTTTATTATTTGAATAGTTATCATTCGTTTATTATTTGAATTGTTATCTATCATTCGAATTGTTATCATTCTTTATTATTCGAATTGACATCATTCGTTTATCATTATTATTCGAATTATCACCATTCGTTTATCATTTGAATTATCACCATTCGTTTATCATTCGAATTGACATCGTTCGTTTATCATTATTATTCGAATTATCATCATTCGTTTATTATTATTATTCGAATTGACATCATTCGTTTATTATTTGAATTGACATCATTCGTTTATTATTATCATTCGAATTGACATTCGTTTATCATTCGAATTGACATCATTCGTTTATCATTCGAATTGACATCATTCGCTTATCATTTGAATTGACATCATTCGTTTATCATTCGAATTGACATCATTCGTTTATCATTTGAATTGTTTATTCAAACTATGTTTTGCTTGAATTATTCATTTTATTTCGTTTATTCGTTTTATTTTTCGAATTGTTGTCATTTGTTTATTCGACTATTTGTTTATTCATTTTATTCAAACCATTCGTTTATTTGTTTTGTTTGAAATATTCGAATTATTTGTTTTACTCGAATTATTTGTTTTGTTTGAAATATTCGAAATATTAGTTTTATTCGAATTATTCGAATTATTATTATTCGTTTTATTCGAATTATTCGAATTATTTTATTTGTTTTATTTAAATTATCAATGAATTATTTGTTTTATTTGTTTATTTGTTTTATTTGAATTATTCATTTAATTTGTCTTTTTGAATTATCAAATTATCGAATTATTCATTATTCATTTTATTCAAATAAACTTTCAATGTAATTCAAATACTCAAATTCATAACGAGTAAAACAAATAATTCGAATAAACCCTTATTCGAATAGAAACTCTAATCAAGCAGTATAGTTGTATATAGTGATGTTAATTTAGTTTTCCAGATTTGGTGACTCCAATAACTCTGATTGAACACTTGCAATATTTATTACAGTTTTACAACTTTAGGGTGTCAACGCTGAATTGTTGTACTTCAGGTAAAATTTAATTTTTTTTTAGATATATTTAACATTGAAAATTTCTTAGCAAACAAGTAGTGTATGTACATGTGTCACGTGCATTACATAATAAAAGTTGCATCAATAAAAAAAATTAACTTTTTTTTAAACTTGAGGGTTTGGGACACCCTGAAACACATAACATTTCATTTTGCATCTTACATATGATTCATATGTGCGTATATATAACATGATACAAGGTTGATTTGTGAAAATGATGGGATGATCTGATATGATAAAATAAAGTGATGATCAGAGATTGTGTGGTTGGCACTTGTTCAACTTCCCAAAAACGGGCCAAAAAAGGTTGTTCGGATCAAATGATGGAATGATCCAATGTGATTGTGAACCAATATAATGTAAAATAATGTGCAATGTAACACCGTGTTTACGTAGTGTACAAATAGAAACTGCCTTTAACATTAATTAATATATTTTATGATACATATTTGTGGCTGAAAGAAAAAAAGTTCTTTAAAAAAAAATTTTTTTTTACAAATATACAAAAACTACAATGGAGAACATTTTGGATGAATAAACATCATGACGATACTTCTACTGATGAATATGATGAATAATTTGCCTGCGACGATCCTACCTCTAGGATAAGGATGGCTCTGTAACCAAGTTGCAACTCTGTTGATGAATTGTAGTGCCATGTAAACATCCAGATCCATCAAAGCAACGAGAATCTGCAACTCGTTTCAAGCACAGGCTGCAAATTTGGGGTGGGGCTGGTGACCCTAATATTGCATTTGGGCTCTGGTGTTAAGAGGGAAGTTGTAAAATAGTGTTTGTTTTGTATAATTACTTTCCTTAACCAATTTATAATTTTGGGTAGGGGATTTTGCCCAATCAGTCCCCTGTCCCGTAGATTAAAATTATTGCATGTTTATATACATCTTTGTCAGCAATATGGCCAACAAGAAAAAGTCATAAAATGGTTTGGGTTTTGGTATATTACATTATAAATTAATCATTCCTGAATTTTCTGTTTCTTTTGATTTTTATTTGGCCAACTGAATTTGTTATTTAAATAAATAGGGGTGAGCAGACATGCCACTGACCAGACAGCAACCCAGGACTCAAAGCTCTGAATCCAGGGAAAATCCAAAACAGCAACCCAGGTTGCAACCTTCTGAGCTGGAGAACTTTGAATCAGTTGCAGGTGCCAACTTTATGTGTTATACCAATCTTTAGCTGCTACAGATTGGTATAACACAATCATCACACAAGCAGTGATCAATGCCCATATGGTGACAGCAAGCCTGGTCTGAGGGGAAGATAAAGAAAAGTTTTGTCCAAATCCTTCCAACATATGGGGGCCTTCACTGTGGAAACAATTCCACAATTATGGAGGTGTGTGAAAGCACCCAACCATATGTTTGTGATAGGAAAATTTTAATTAAATCTGACACCTGCAATCAACATCAGATTTATTATTCATAAGGAACCATAATTGATAATCAGGAAAACCAATTTATTATTGTGAACCCCAGAGATCTGGGTAGACACATTATTAAAAGTTTCATTCATGCATGGCCTTGGTATCATTACTACATGGATGATGCAATTACTTGTTATGTCAATGCCCTACAAAAAGTTTAGATACTCATTTCTTACTTATTTCCTACTTATTTTTTGCAAAACATACTTGAATCAAAAAAGATGATTCACTAATTATTTGCAAAACATGTATGAATATACTATATTATTAATAATAATTTATTGTATAACATTATATTAATGGATTTATTACTGTTATTATTATGCATGCGACCATCAAGATAAGTAATAATATATTACTAATGTTAATAATAATAATTTATTGTATACATATATAACATTGTATTAACGGGTTTTATTATTATGTACGCGACCATCAAGGTAATAATAATATGTTACTAATAATTCTTATTGTATTAACGGGGGTTTACTGGTTTATTGTTACGCGTGGTAAGTAATAATATAATAATAATAATAATTCTTATTAAATATATAACATTGTATTAATATTTCTTTTCTTCCAAAATGGGGTTTACTATTACTAATTATTGTCAACATTGATTGATTAAGTTACTTTGCATCTTTATCTTTATCCTTAACTTCTGATCTTCGCTTGAAAAAGCATAATAATAACTTCGGGTCCTCTCAGAGGAAAATAATATGTTCTAATAAATATAAAAACTGCGATAGAATCATTATTTTTATTAAATAAAAATTAATCGTTAATAAACTTTTAAAATAAATAAAATAAAAACAAAACATTGTCTTTATTTTTCTTTTTTTGATAAAAGCAACAAGTGTAGTAAGTGTTTTGGTAAAAGTAATAATTGTGGAGCTTTGCTAAAATGCCATGTTTATTTGCTTTAGTAAACAAGTAAGCAAGGTCAGGGTTAATTAGCGAGTGTTAACAACGATTAGTAACATAATTTGCTTTAGTAAGTAAGCAAAGGCTTGAACTGACCGTTGGTTAACTAGTGGGTGTTGATGAAACATCGTCCAAAGGTTAATCGAAAATACTTGTAATATTATTGTAATCATGAATGTAAGATTGTTGAATAAGATGTTTAAATTGTTTGACAAAGTAAGCCAAGGCAAATTTGCAATCAACCAATAAATGTAAACGACTGAAATAAATCGATCACAAGGAACTTTATAGGACCATCTTTATTTATTTACAGTTATCTGGTACCATTAGGTGTGCTCACAGATTCGTCTAGTTGTAAGAAAGAGGGAACCAAATTAAATTCGTAAACTAATTAATTGACAAGAAAGTTAAGGCATAATTGTTAATGATGCCTCGCAATATTACTACTTAACAAAAACTGCAAAAAGTTTGTTATTTAAAAATATTATCATAATTTAGCTTTAAGAAATAAAATAAAGATAAAATAAAAAGATAAAGAATAAATTTATAATGGAGATTAAATTAGTCATTCTTCACATCTTTCTTTTACTATTATTACTATAAATTGGTTCAAATGATGCGTAAAAATCCACACATGATCATCTTCGTCATTGATATTTACTAGTTGATTATAACAATCTTGATTTGCAGAATTTCATCGGCCAATAAATCCATTAAAGCACCTAGTGTATATAGTGACCTTGTACCTTTCGTAATCTGATGAACTCCTATCCAAATTGCTAACAAGCCGAGTAAATTCTGATGGATGTCGGGAAAACTATTTTTCATCAGTTTGAAAGCAAGACAATAATTATAGTATTCATTATTGTTGTGTTTATTAATTAAATGCTGATAATAGTTGTAAATGTCCAATGTTTTTTCTTCTATTAATGGGTATATTCTTTGTCTTAACCATTGGTCAAGATTCCTTCTTGAATAATTGCTGATGTTATTATCATTATTAACTTAATTTGGGCATTTTTAATGTTTGTTTATTTTAATGGATTAAAAAATACTAAAATTTTGAGTTTATTTGATTTTTAATGAGTTTATTTTTTGAGTGCGGGCGCATGTGTTATATAAAAAATGCGCACATTTTGTTGATCATCACCAAAAAAATTTTTTAGTGAAAAATAATTTATTATTGAATAACTATTTATTCTTTCTTTTTTATTGTCTAATGTTTATATGCTTTTTCAAAATTAAAATCTTGAATATCTGGACCATTTAGTAAAACCATTAAATGACTATTCAATGTATTTACATGCATTCTGTTTCTTAATTTGTTTTTAATCAGATTTGTTTGTGAAAATATTCTTTCACATGTGTATTAGAAAAAGGCATAAGGAGTGTTATTTTAACAACAATTGTTAGATTTGGATAATTGAAATAAAAATATTCATCTTATCCAAAATGTGTTTCCACAATAGAATAAAATACATTTCTGTATTTTTATAGGGATACAAATAGAATTTTAGAGTTCCACTTTTCTATGAGTTTTCCTTTTCAACAATTTCACAAAATTCATCATTCACCAATTTAGTATCTCCACAAAATTTATCTAAAAACTCTATCTCACTCTGACCATATAGATTTAAATCATTTTCAGTATCAGGAAGTTCATTTGGATCAAAAATTCTAAACAAAGAAAATAGTTCAGAGTCAGGAGGGAATCTATCATTGATGGCTTTTATCATTGCTAGTGAGTAATCTTTAACAAATGAAAGTACTAAAAGATAATTTTCTTCTAAATAATTTTTGAATATCATGCCATGATTTGGTAGAACTTCTCCATCACCTATAATTCTGCTATTATCTTTTTAATTGCAGCATCATCAATGTTTGATTATCTAATTGAAATATTTTGTTAAATCAGCAAGAAAAATTGTTGTAGAAATGAAATCTTGATTCAATTTCCCAGGTAAAACATTTGCATACTCATCACCTTCTAACATATCATCATTTAAAGCAGCAAGTACTGAATTCATGTTTTAATGTAAATTATGTACAGAATTTGATAATGACAACCATCAAGTGTCAGATAAATTCAATACTTTAAGTGTTGGTTCATCATTAATTTCCTGTATCAATTTTAATAAGTTTTGTCTTTTATGTGATCTATATAGAAAAATATGAATATAAATTTCATAATATTTTTTCATATTTTTGAAAATATTCTACTTCACCAAAAGCATTCTTTCCAGCTAAATGAAGTCAATGTGATATACAACGAATTGTGGAAATAAAAAGATTGATTTTTTTTAACCTTGTAGCAGCACCACTTTTATTTCCTGTCATATTGGAAGTTCCATCACTTCCAAATGAATTATTGTGAAATATTTCATTTGAAATACAAAATGATAAGATTTGGTTATAAATATTTTCTGCAGTGGTAGATTCTAGATTAATCATGCCCAAATATCTCATATAAGGAATATTATTAACAATATATTTTCCCACAATTGCTAAATTTTTATTATTATCAATACTGTTGGTTTCATCAATCATTATATTCCAATAAATTCAAGAGTCCAATTCTTCAAAAAGTGATTTTTTTATTATAGAAGCTATACTATCCAAAAAATCAGAAGCAGATTTAGGATTTGTATAGCTCCCATATGTTGATCTAGGAGTAGATGCTTTTTCTAAAGCAACAGGTTTCAGAGTAGAAGTTTTTTCAGTAATTATTGATTTATTATTTTTAAATTCTAATGTCATTAATTCACATGATCAGGATAAATATAAGAGGAAAAATTCTGTTTGATAAAAAATAATCATTTCTCATAATTGCTAATTCATTTTTATTTATTTTGTTTTGAAGTTGTGATTCTGGTGTTTCATGTTCATTAATTCCTTCTAGACTTAAATCTGTTGTGCCTTGTGGAAATTTTGTACTTCCATTTCTACTTCTACAGAGTTACAAAAGAGGACTGTATCTTCATTTTCTTCATCTGTTTCAAACCATGTGTAATCATGAAACCGATTTTTGTTAACAGTTTTTCTATTATGTTTTTGTGATTAAGCATTTTTAAATGAATAAATAGCAATAAAAAATTGTTTTTTTTTTTGTCTAGATTTTTATTGATTTGATTGGATTGAAACATTGAATTTAAAAAACATCTTGTATTTATGACATTTTAATCAATAAGCATCAATGACAAAAAATGAAATTATTCTAGTATGTTTGTTTATTTTTCATTATCAATAAAAATAGAATTATACTTAAACATCGGAATTATTCTAATATAATAGTATGTTTGTTAATAATAAATATTAATTAATATAATTTTTTTTTTCAATTTGTTACAGAACTTTCTGCACAAATCCTGCTAATAGATTATTGGCTACTTTAATGGAGCGTTGTGCAATTGGAATATTGTAATGCTATTGGAATGTTCCAATGTGGTTCCAATGTAGGTATTCAATTGATATTGACCAATAAAATTCGTGTGATACTGTAATTGAATTTCATTGATTAACCACATTTGGAATGTTCCGATGAAAATTGAAATTTGTTGGAATATTCCATGAAAATTGAATTTGTTGGAATGTTCCAATGAAACCATAAATGGCACAACGCTCACTGCTTTAACGCAACACACGCGCCCGCACACAATTTTGCACGCTGTTTGTCGTGCATAAAGTCGGAATGTGCAAGTGTAATGTAAATACATAATAATTGTTTGCAGACGATTCCTAAATGAAGAACAAGTTGGAGATTTTTCCACATTATACTGTACTACAATTAAACTATGTCAAGTCCATGCACACACCGTTGTTCACACATTGTTGTTTCTTCATCTTTTCTTTACTATAATAACCATTAAAACAAATATATATATAAATACTTCGTTGATTGAGAATTTTTATTTTACTTTACCCATAATTTTTTTTAATTAATCCTTTTTGATTAAATAATAAGTAATAGAGAAAGTTATAAAAACTCGACAAAAAATTTTATTATAATAAAACATTTTTCAATTGATTTTGTAAAAAATATACTATTTTAACAAAAACGATAATATATTTTACTAATGTATATGGATGAAATATTACTTTATGCTGATAAAGCACGACTTGATAGTGATCAGATTCACCTTCTCTTCTATCCTCCTTGTAAGTTACACTCACAAATCACTGAACTCATTTCACCTAATTCCAATAATGTCAATTCCATAGATATTCCAAAATCCCAAAACGCTTTTCTCTTATACCGCAAAAATTATGCTGCAAATCATAAATCTCTTGAGAGTAAAAAGGATTGGAAAATTCTTTCAAAGGAAGCCAGTGATGCCTGGAAGAATGAATCGAACAAAGTCAAAAGTTACTTTAAAGTATTATCAAAATTAGCTCTTCAAAAACACAAGTTAATTTACGAAAGTACCATTTCGGGGAATCAACTACCAAAAAAAATCATCTTTGTTACTCAACAACCAGAATCACAAAAAGAAAATTCTTATAATACCAAAGATAAATATTGTACAATTTCATCATCACCTTTTCCAAAATTTTCTCCTTCCTCTTTCCATTGCACAAATAATAATCCAAACTCGTCTTATCAACAACCAGAACCGCAACAAAAACAAATAGATAATAATAATAATGCCAATTATACAGTTTCGTCATCAGATTTTTCTTCTGCTTTTTTGTACACAAACTATAATACAAGCCCGTCTTATCAACTACTACAAAAACAAGAAGATAGTAATAATAATAACGATTGTGTGATTTCAACAACATCTTATCCACACACTTCTTCTTCTTTTTCTTCTTTTTCTTCTTCTCCTTCTCCTTTTTCTTGCGCAAATGATAATCTAAACTCATCATCTCCCACTTCTTTTTTTTCATATTCTATTTCGTCTGATAATATTTTCCTTACTAATTATGACAACAACGTTATCAATAAGACTAATGCTGTACTTCAACCCTCCGAATTTAATATTACTACGAATTTAAACAATGGTGAAAATCTCCTAGGAGGATTTCAACAATACTTACAAACTGAACAAACAGATGCACAATTATATGAGAACTTGTTTGACTTTATTGATTTTTGTCACAAGAAAAATAAAAATATGAAACAAATGTAAAATAGCAATAGCAAATAAGCAACATTTTTTGATTCCAACATACAATAATATGACATTTTTTAATAACTAAGTTTTGAATACAATCTCGACGTAAATTAGGTTAACTAATTTTGCATTGAATTTTTCAGGATCTTAATTAACATTAGCAATAGCAAATAAGCAGTGTTTTAATTCCAACATATAATAATTTATAATGATATTTTTTAAAAACTAAGTTTTATAAATACCATCTTGATGTAAATTAGGTTAACAAACTTGCATTGAATTTAAGGCCCTATGTTATTTAATTGGTTTTATCATAAAATAATTAAAAATTAATTTATTAATGTCTTTGTATGAAAGAAAATTTGGCAGTTTACCATATCCAATGTAAAAAAAAACCATATAATAATTGCTATATGTAATAAGCATGAACAATAAACATTTAAACGAATCAATCAATAAGGCAAAAGACATGCATGGATTGAAAAGACTGCTGTATTTTGGATAATTTATCATATATTTTTATTAGAGTCTACATTCAGTATGTACTAGTTATTGTATGGATATTTAAAAATATCGTGCAAGCTATGATGCAGTCATAGCTTATATGAATTTTTAAATATCCATACAATAACGTCTATATTGTGAAACTGAGCTATGATAATGTTTGCGTAACATGCACTGAT
>CAJVPN010000351.1:0-30819 GCA_910592215.1 Entrophospora candida
TACAAAGCTACTTGGTTAAATGGTTATAAAAGTTTAGATTATAATAATGAAAAAACTAGTAAAGATATGCCTGTGGCATTAAAAAAACCACATAATCCACAGAATATTTCTGATGAATTTCTTAATGAGGTAAATTATTTTGCTTTTCTATTCATTTCAGATTTTTTAAAATATTATTGATTATTATTGTTGTAACTAAATATTTATTTGTTATTCTAGTTGAAAAATTATACAGAGTTTTATGATAAAGTTTATATTTATGGATTAACACAAGAACCAAACACAAAAGAATATATCTTTGTAATGCATCACATGGAAGATGGAAGTATTCAAAATGATAAATATTCAATTCAAAGAGATGAAGAATATGGAGAATGTACAATTTGCAATAGATATAATACTAGTGAGGCATGGTGTAACTCATGTGATCCAAAGCTATTAACTGAAGGATGGACTAGTGGCAATGAAACATTGGATAAATTGATTAAAAGTACACAACTTAAAACAACAGTATATGATAATGATTATTATCTTCAATGGATTCCTTATAATGATTTAACAAACATTGAAAAGATAGGTGAAAGTGGTTTTGCAACTATATACAAAGCTACTTGGTTAAATTATAAACATTCAAAAGGATATAGTGAAGATTGGACTGTGGCATTAAAAAAACTACATAATTCACCAAATATTTTTGATGAATTTCTAAATGAGGTAAATTATTTTATTTTTCTTTTTATTCAAACTTTTTAAATAATATTTGAATTTCAATATGTGTCTTTTTAGTTCAGAAATTTTTCTATATTTTTTGGTGAGTCATTTGCAACTCGTTGTTATGGATTAACACAAGATCCAGCTACAAAAGAATATATTTTTGTAATGTATTATTTCATGGAAGTTGAGAGTCTTCAAATTTATGATGATCAATATTCAAAGAAAAGGGATGAAGAGTATGGGAAATGTCCAACTTGTAATAGATATAATACTAATTATTCATGGTGTCAATCGTGTGATCCAAAGCTATTAACTGAAGGATGGACTAGTGGCAATGAAACATTAGATGAATTGATTAGAAGCACACAATTTAAATCAATTAAGTATCATTATAGTAATCACCTTCAATGGATTCCTTATAATGATTTAACAAATATCAAAAAGATAGATGAAAGTGATTTTGCAACTATGTACAAAGCTACTTGGTTAAATGGTTATAAAAGTTTAGATTATAATAATGAAAAAACTAGTAAAGATATGCCTGTGGCATTAAAAAAACCACATAATCCACAGAATATTTCTGATGAATTTCTTAATGAGGTAAATTATTTTGCTTTTCTATTCATTTCAGATTTTTTAAAATATTATTGATTATTATTGTTGTAACTAAATATTTATTTGTTATTCTAGTTGAAAAATTATACAGAGTTTTATGATAAAGTTTATATTTATGGATTAACACAAGAACCAAACACAAAAGAATATATCTTTGTAATGCATCACATGGAAGATGGAAGTATTCAAAATGATAAACATTCAAATAAAAGGGGTGAAAAGTATGGGGAATGTCCAACTTGCTATAGGTATAATACTCGGCATTCATGGTGTAACTCATGTGATCCAAAGTTATTAACTGAAGGATGGACTAGTGGCAATGAAACATTGGATGAATTGATTAAAAGTACACAACTTAAAGCAACTCAATATAGTAATAGTGATTATCTTCAATGGATTCCTTATAATGATTTAACAATTATTGAAAAGATAGATGAAGGTGGGTTTGCAACTATATACAAAGCTACTTGGTTAAATGGTGAAAGAAGTATAGATTATTATAATAAAAAAAGAACTAGCAAAGACATGACTGTGGCATTAAAAAAACTACATGATTCACCAAATATTTTTAACGAATTTCTTCATGAGGTATATAAATTATTTTATTCTTCTATTTATTTTCAGATTTTTTAAATATTATTCTGAAATTCAATCTATTTTTTAGTTCAAAAATTATGTTGATGAATCAAATTCAAATAAAATTTATGGGTTAACACAAGATCCAGCAACAAAAGAATATATTTTTGTAATGGATTACAGTGGAGGTAAAAGTCAAAATTGTGATGATCAACATTCAAAGAAAAGGGATAAAAAGTATGGGAAATGTTCAACCTGCAATAGATATAATACTGATTGGGCATGGTGTCAATCATGCAATCCAAAACTATTAACTGAAGGATGGACTAGTGGCAATGAAACATTGGATGAGTTAATTAAAAGTGCACAACTTAAATCAACCAAGTATCATTATAATAATCATCTTCAATGGATTCCTTATAATGATTTAACAAGTATTGAAAAGGCAGATGAAGATCGTTTTGCAACTATATACAAAGCTACTTGGTTAAATGGTTATAAAAGTTTAGATTATAATAATGAAAAAACTAGTAAAGATATGCCTGTGGCATTAAAAAAACTACATAATTCACAGATTATTTCTGATGAATTTCTTAATGAGGTAAATTATTTTATTTTTCTATTTATTCAGATATTTTGTAATTAAATATTATTTGTTATTCTAGTTCAAAAAATATACAAAGTTTCATGATAAAGTTTATATTCATGGATTAACACAAGATCCAGCTACAAAAGAATATATCTTTGTAATGCATCACATGGAAGATGGAAAACTTCAAAATTATGATGATGAATATTCAAAGAAAAGGGATGAAAAGTATAGGGAATGTCCAACTTGCTATAGATATAATACTAGTGAGGCATGGTGTAACTCATGTGATCCAAAGTTATTAACTGAAGGATGGACTAGTGGCAATGAAACATTGGATAAATTGATTAAAAGTACACAACTTAAAGCAACTGGGTATTGGAATGGTTTTTATCTTCAATGGATTCCTTATAATGATTTAACAAATATTGAAAAGATAGATGAAAGTGGTTTTGCAACTATATACAAAGCTACTTGGTTAAATGGTGAGAAAACTGCAAAATATCATAATGAAAGAACCAGTAAAGATATGAATGTGGCATTAAAAAAACTACGCAATTCACAGAATATTTCTGATGAATTTCTTCATGAGGTATATAAATTATTTATTTTTCTATTTATTTCAAATTTTTAAATATTGTTTTGAATTTCAATATATATTTTTTTAGTTCAGAAATTATGCTACATTTCATGGTAAAGCATTTATAAATAAAATTTATGGATTAACACAAGACCCAGCTACAAAAGAATATATCTTTGTAATGGATTCCATGGAAGATGGAAGTCTTCAAAATTATTATGATCAATATTCAAAAAAAAGGAATGAAAGACATGGGAAATGTCCAACTTGCAACAGATATAATACTGGTGAGGCATGGTGTCAATCGTGTGATCCAAAGCTATTAACTGAAGGATGGACTAGTGGCAATAAAACATTAGATGAGCTGATTAAAAGCACACAACTTAAAGCAACAAGTTATGATAATTATTATTATCTTCAATGGATTCCTTATAATGATTTAACAGGTATTGAACAGATAGGTAAAGGTGGGTTTGCAACTATATACAAAGCTACTTGGTTAAATGGTGAGAAATATAGCAATGGAAAAATCGGTAAAGATAGGGATGTGGCATTAAAAAAACTACATAATTCACAGAATATTTCTAATGAATATCTTAATGAGGTAAATTATTTTATTTTTCTATTTACTTCAAATTTTTTAAAATATTATTGATTATTATTGTTTTGCTTGTTATTTCAGTTCGAAAATTACACAAAATTTCATGATAAAAAAGATATAATTCATATTTATGGATTATCACAGGATCCAATTACAAAAGAATATATATTTGTAATGAGTCATATAGAAGATGGAAGTCTTCAAGATTATTTAACTAAAGATTTTAAAAATTTAAAATGGGAGGACAAAATTGATATTCTCCATCAAATTATTACTGGGTTAAGAGATATTCATAAAGAAAAAATTATTCATCGTGATTTTCATAGTGGTAATATTCTTCAAAGGAATAAATGGAATTCATTTATTGCTGACTTAGGATTATCACGTCCAGTTAGTCAAACATCAAACAAAAGTGGTATATTTGGAGTACTACCATATGTTGCACCAGAAGTTTTAAGGGAGAAGCCATATACAATGGCATCAGATATATATAGTTTTGGAGTTCTGATGTCTGTAATATCAACTGGTCAACAACCTTTTAATAATTTGGCACATGATGTATATCTTGCAATGAAAATATGTGAAGGTGTAAGACCTGGATTTTCAAACAACACACCAAAACCCTATATCGAACTAGCATTCAGATGCATGGATGCTAATCCAAATAAACGTCCAACTGCTGAAGGAGCTTTTAAGATTGTTGATTCTTGGTATAGTTCACTTGAAGAATTTAAGAAAATGAATGAAATAAAATTTGATCCATCAACAATTATTCCATTTCATCCAAATGCTATTTACACTAGCAGATTATTAAAATTTACAAACCTTCCCCAACCTGTGAATTCCAATAAAGTGACAATTATTGGTAATAATAATGGTAATTATTAACATTTAATCATTGATTGATTATTTTCATTTTTTATTAATTTTTAAAATTTATTTATTGATGTCCATTTATTGATTGATATCCACTCTTGTGATAAATATTTTGCAGATTCTAAACAAATTGAATTAACTATTGTAGATTCTACACAAATTGAATTAGCTATACCATATGAATTATTTGAATAAGTTAAATCTTGTCATTTTATTATGTATTAAATTATTTATTATTTTATTTTATTTATTCAGCTACTATAGTTGTGATAAATGTCTTGAGAAATGAAATTATAGATAATTGATTGATTAAATTTAACAGTGTGAAATTAATTGATTATATTAATAGTGATATTATATTATAAAGGTAATAACTTTCCACAATTGTCTTTTTTTTTTCATTTTGAAATTTGGATGTCAAATATGCACATTCAATAATTTGTTGTTGTACAGTTTTTGGGCTACTATATATTTAAAATGATTTATTTATTTATTATTTTTATGAGGCGAAAATATTTTATATTAACATATGTAAATAAGGTCTAGTGATGTTAATTATTTAACTATATTCAGATGAATATTTGAATATTCAGTTTAAAGACACCTACTGTAATTGGTTATTTGCGGCAATGGTAACTCCAAAAACTTGCTCTTTCTCTTGCAGCAGTATTTTTTTGAATACTTTCTCTTAAATTATACCATTTGATTTATTTTAGTTTTAAGCGAATCCATTTTGCTAGATGCATCAACAGTAATAAATTGAATAAAATCTCCATTGGTTGCAGCAACAGAAATCTGTGCAAGTGCACATACTTATGAAAGAAGTTAAATTTTCTGCCATGATATTGAAATTAGATGTGATTTCTTTCCAAGTTCCTCTTACATCCTTAACTTGTGCTTGAACACCTAATTTTCCTTCAGTCCCTACTTTTCTAGTAACTCTTGTTACTTCAGCAGCAAATGTAGATAACTAATAGATAATTGTTTAAAAAATATAAATAAGATTATAAAGATAAATATTATATATATATATATATAAAATAAAAAAAGCAATTGATTAAGCTCACTTGATCAACCATATTATTAATTGTTTTCTTTAAATCAAGTACTTCACCCCTGACATCAACAGTAATTTTTTTAGATCACCATGAGCAACAGCTTTTGAAACATTAGCAATATCATGCACTCGGACAGTGAGATTTTCTGCCATGGTATTTACATTGTCTGTTTATTCTTTCCAAGTGCCATCAACACCCCAACACCAGCTTGACCACCAAGATACCCACTTCTCTAGCTACTATAGTTGTTTCAGCAGCAAAGGTACAAAGTTGTTCAATCATAGAATTAACAGTTTTTAATATCAAGTAACTCACCCCTGACATCAACAGTAATTTTTTTACTGAAATTAACATGAACCACGGCAGTCATAACTTCAGCAATAGAATGTGCTTGAGTTGTGAGATTTGCTGCCATTACGTTCACATTATCAGTCAATTCTTTCCAAGTACCACCAACACCTTCAACAACAGCCTGGTCACCTAATTTACCCTCTGTTCCTATTTCTAAAGAGACTCTTGTTACTTCAATGGCAAATATTTGCAATTAATCAACCATGGTGTTTATCATATTTTTTAAACCAAGTACTTCACCCCTGACATCAACAGTGATTTTTTTTACTCAGATAACCAAGAACAACAGCTTTTGAAACATTAGCAATGTCACATACTTGAGAAGTAAGATTCTCAACCATGATATTTAGATTGTCAGGGAGAATTTTCCAAGTACCATCAACACCCCAACCTCAGCTTGACCACCCAGAATACCTTCAGTACCCATCTCTCTAGCCACTCTAGTTACTTCGGTAGCAAACATACATACCATAGTACTTATAATAATTTTTAATTCTAGCGCTTCGCCTTGCGTAGGAACCCTTACTTTTCTAGACAAATCAACATATGCTACTGCTTTACACATAGCTGCTATGTCACGTACTTGAGCAGTAAGATTAGAAACCATTAAATTCACATTATCGGTAAGATCTTTCCATAATCCACCAACGTTTTTAATATTTGCTTGGCCGCCAAATTTTCCTTTAGTTCCTACTTCAAGTGATACCCTTGTTACTTTAGTGGCAAATATTCGTAACAAATAAGTGTGTGTGAGTGTATGTGTAAAAACACAAATATATACATGAAAATATGTATATAAAAAAGAGACTTACCTAATCAACCATAGTATTTATGGTATTTTTAAATCCAAAAATTCACCTCTTACATTAACAGTCACTTTTTTACCAAGATCTCCTCTAGTGACGGCTTTTAACACATCAGTAATATCACGAACTTGAGCTGTTAAATTTGCAACCATTGTATTTACATTATCGGTAAGCAATTTCCAAGCTCCATCAATGCCTTGTACTTGAGCTCTTATCCCAAGTTCACTACTTTATGAGCAACAAAAGTAATTTCTGAAGCAAAAGAATTTAATTGATCAACTAAGAAAAAAGAATATTTGCATGAAAAATGAGTGATAATAATAAATCATAATAACAATAATAATATAATTCAATAATAATAATATTGTTATTATTGAGAGATCTTACTCATAGTATTTATAGTATTTTTTAGTACAAGAGTTTCACCTTTAACCTCAACAGTAATTTTTTTGCTTAAATCACCCATGCACTACAACAGTACATACTTCAGCAATATCTCTTACTTGTTCAGAATGATTATTAGCTATCATATTTAAATGGATCATGATTTCTTCCAATCACCATCTAAACATTGTTTTTTTCCTAATCTTCCTTCTTTGCCAACTTCACGAGCAACCCGAATCAACTCAAAAGCCACATCATCAAGTTTTTCAACCATGGTATTGATTGCATTTCTTTTTTTGAAATCTTCATAAATTACAGCCATGGTAACAGTTATACAATTGTTAAGGCATTCTAAATATCATGAACCAAAGCAAGTGGTGTTGAAGGAGGACTTTCGCGACTCATATAATTGCTGGAGAGTTTATTTGTGGAATCATTGACATAAGCATGTATAGAAGATTTGTTGAAATCGCCCGAAGGAAAGGTTTGATATTGAATAACTTGTTTTTCAAGTTACAAGTGACGCCCTAATAATTTTATTAAATTCCATTGTATCTTCATTCTGTTGGCCTGGATATTGTGAATTCAAGCAATGCTCTGTACTGTCATCATGAAGATTTTGAAAACGTATCCAATAATATCCGTTATTAAAAGAATATTAGATATTTATATATATATAAAGAATGTACTAATTAATCAAATATTGTGAATTTTGGAATTTAAAGATCAACGAAATCAATGAAATCACATTAATCGATTTTGGGGTGTCTTGCCTGAATACATGAACTCTGACATTATACATACTTTTCTTGCTCTATTGTACGTCACCGCCAAATCAACATGCATTGTATATAGCTTAGGTTTTGATAAACTTCAAATAATTTATTTATTAATTAACTATAAAAATAAAGTTTTCACAATTTTATTGCTTATTTATATTGCAAGAATCAGCAAAACCTAGACTTTCATATATGGTTCTTGAAGATTACTTTAGTAACAAGTATTAATAATTCCAATCGCGGTTTAACCAGAGTTTGAACTGTGGTCCAATTAAACCATTCCTTACACAAATTCAAAGACAATATTTGTTGTATCCTTCTTTCATGGCAAATGAAGCATCACAAATAGAAAAACAACAACAAGATTTTGATGAAAAAGGTTTATGAGCTGGAACCCGATCTGACATATTAGGAAGTATCTAATACTAATGTAAAATTTTTGGTGGTGGAACAATGAATAAATGCGTGTTACATAGTGAAATTTTGCGTAGTTGATAAAGTTTAGCGATTAACTTTGTATTATGATTATCAAATTCTATATACTTTTTTGCATTAGTTTTTTTAGAAGAAGGCTAACTGTCAGGGGCTGTGGAGGTTCTGTATGTTATTTTTTATAGTAATAGGGTAATCATAGTTGCATCATACAAAGACCAGTTTTTTAAGAATTTTCGTGTTTATATTATGGTATGGCAATTTCTGCTCCATTTGTTTACAATAATAATAATAATAACAATAATAATGATACATTAAATAACGAATGGCTGAGCAATGATGGCTGTTGTTTCCGAGATGATGTAATAGTTGGCAGTATTAACTTATTATACTTGAACTTGGATGTTTTAAAGACTCTTCAAAGGTCATTAATCCTATTTTGAAATATAATTTTTTTCTAATTCCAAGAGAAAAAAACAAAAAATTAATCGTTAAAAGAATCCCTAAAGGTATATAAAAACTAAGGACCCTTAAGCTCAAACCTTACTAATGTAGGAGAAAAAAATGAGACTATTGCTCAATTGGTTAGTCAGGAAGAAGCTTTGATTTCATTGTTAAACATAAGCAGGATACTCCTAATGATATTAACTAAATGAACAAAGAAAACCTGAAGCTAAATGGGGAGAGTTATTACAGAAGTGCATACAGAAGAGTAGAGAAAAATTTAATGTTAGTAATTTTATAGTTCATATGTATATATATATTCCTATAGGGAAATTAAGTGATCCTCGTCAAGAGAACATCTTGGAATTGGAATTACATCTTATACCTATAAAGAACTTGTATATCTATTCGAAGATTATTCTATAAAAAAGGAACATAGAACTCAATCTTGATCTACGAATGGCGAAGTAATTATTTGCTGGTATATATGACCTTCACCAGATCCTGTACCTTTCCTACTTTTCTTTTAGGAATTCGGATAATGAGTTGGTCCTTACCTTTTACCCCTGCAGAGACCCGCTTCGTCGCTTTTTGGAATATACTTTTATTTACTTATTACATAATAAATATATAATTTTGTTTAATAATTCAGAAAAAAAACTTGTTCATTAAAACAATAATAAAAAATGATTCGTTTATTGTTAAACAAGATTTTGAATTCAAGTAGAAACCGAAATCCTTACAATTCCAGTTCCTGCATTTCTTTCATACATTTTTTTATGAAGGAGAACATGTCAATGATTGCTGACATGTTATCTTTAATTAATTTATTAAAAGTTGTAAAAACATAATCTAAATTTTTTTGAAATTAGTAATTTATGAAACCTGTACAACTTTTTCATATTTTGGGGTATTTGGGGCATTTTTTATAGAAAGGGAGGGACCAAATGACAAATAACAAAATTTTATATTAATATTAAAAGCTCAAAATTTTATATTTGTGATGAGTATGAGTCATATTCTTGGGAGGTTACATTCTTACACAGTAGAGATCATACCTACTGAATATTCATTCGTTTTATGTTCATTTGATCATTAAATTAATTATTCAGTGAATATTAATTGTTATCAAAATTTCTTTACAAAAAAAAAAAATCTAATCAAATAAAAGCAGATTAAGTTTTGTTCTTTTTGATGTTATTGTATTTTCAGCTTGAATAAATAGCCACTCACTTGGAGTGTACGTTGTAGGTGCACACAAGTATTTAGTAACTAACTTTTTCCATCACAAGATGGATCATTTTTCCACATCCAATTTGACTTCTTAAAACCATCCTTTACTTTGCTTTTCTTCAAAATATGAGCAACAGGAATATCCTCCTTCTCATTATGAATGCTATTCTTTTATTTCAAGCGAAATAGTTAATCTAATTAATTATAAATGAACAAACAGAAAAGACTTACGAAATTTCATTTCAATTTCAATTACACGAGATATTTACTCGCTAAATATCCACTTTTGATTTATTATATTTGTCAATGAAAAAAACCAATATCCGATTAACCAAATATCCACAGAGAATTCAATGAATATTATTCATTAGGTGAAACCTCTTTACTATACTAAAATGAAACTCAATGAAAGGATCTACGGTAATTTTTCGAGAGAGTGACGTGTTGTAAAAGTATTAGTATTAGTGTGTTTTATGGACGCAGGAAATAAAAATCTGGTTGAATTTCATCTATTTGGCAATTTCTAATTTGGTGATTGAAAAAGTACGCAGTTTTTAAAACCTAATTAATTCGACCACTAATATTAGGCCCAATTTTTTATTTGTGTCTTTTTTCATTATTATTTATTATTTTTATTAGGCTTTTATTTTATTTTGTACACCACTTTACCGCAAATACTTCTTCATCAAGCCTTATAAAAACTGACAGATTCCCTCCCTAAAACAAAAAAATAAAATATAAAAAAAGTTTCACATAATATTTATCCATTACTACTTTTATTATCCTTTTACCATTAACACTAATTATTAACCAATTCACAAGATGGGTTTATCTATTTCAAAACTCCTTCAAGGCCTTTTTGGCAAAAAGGAGATGCGTATTCTAATGGTGGGTTTGGATGCAGCTGGTAAAACTACTATTTTATATAAGCTTAAATTAGGTGAAATCGTTACAACTATTCCTACCATTGGTGAGTTTTTTTTTCAAAAAAAAAAAAAAAAAAGATAAAATAAATAAATAGCATCATATTTATGTGGTAAAATATTAAAAAACAAATTTTATTAAATATTTAATTTTCTTAAATACATTATATTTATTTACCACCTTTAAGGCTTCAATGTTGAGACTGTGGAATATAAAAATATTTCTTTTACTGTTTGGGATGTTGGTGGTCAAGATAAGATCAGGCCACTTTGGCGTCATTGTAAGTTGATAAAATAACAGATGATAATTATTTTTACTTGGTGATTATATTAAAAACAATTAACCAACAACAAATTAATTAATCGATCAATCAATCAGATTTCCAAAATACACAGGGTATTATTTTTGTTGTAGATTCAAATGATCGTGAACGTATTTCAGAGGCTCGTGAGGAACTTCAACGTATGCTTAACGAAGATGAACTTCGTGAGGCACTTTTATTGGTATTTGCCAATAAACAAGATTTGCCTAATGCAATGAATGCAGCAGAAATTACTGATAAACTTGGACTTCATTCTCTTCGACAACGTCATTGGTATATCCAAGCCACATGCGCAACGAGTGGTGATGGTCTTTACGAAGGTTTGGAATGGTTAAGTACTAACTTAAAACGAAAGGTTTAAATCCAAAGAAAATAAATAAATAAATATATATATATATACAACAACAACAATATTAATAATATTATATAATACTATAATTATAATAACAATCATAATAATAATAACATAATTATAATAATAATAATAACAACAACAATATACACAACATTTTAACCGAAACCTTTAAAATTGCATGATTAAATTTGTTTCATTTCTTTTAAAGTTTTGATTTTTATTATATATTTTTTTTTTCAATATATATTTACATGTGCGTTCTATTTTTAACCCAGAATTATTCTTGACTTTTTGGGTGGGTTGTAGAAATTATTAGTGATGGATTATTATGGCATATTTTTTTATATTTAATAATAATATTATTATTTTACACTGATAGAAAATAAACTTCTCTTTTTTTTTTTAAATTGAAATTTTTTTTAATATTGTAATAAAAAATTTAAATTTTTAATCAATAGAATATTTCTAAAATTTATATTTATTTACAAGTGTGATACATTGATATACCCTAATTGGAATCGTTATTATATTTATTATTGCTATAATCTTTTTCTTCATTCCAAATTGTTATGTGATAAAACTTTTGATTAATGTGTTTATATCATTCAAAAAACTTGATTAAAAGAGGAGGAAGAAGAGGAAAGAATTAATCATTTAGGTTATAATCTATAGATGTGACTAATAATAATGTTATCATTATTAAACTTACCTAAAGAAATCAGCTCTCGTAATAGATACAGTAAATGACAAATAAAAATATTGATAATGAAATTATTATTATTATTATTATTATCATTTATAATAAGAACAAATGAAAAATGCTACTGATATTAAAAACGATGACTGATCAACTAAGATCAAGTAAAATGGTCATTTTTCTGAATTATGAATTCAAAACACAACCACCATTTGCTAATAAATAACAAAATTGGGAGTTTCGAAATTAACCGGAAATCCCGAATGCAATTTCTTATCATTTCAGCCAAAAAAAAAAATATCTTCAAATGAAAAAGAAAAGTAAAAATAAAGGCAATTCAACCGTTCATTGTATTTTTTTTTTTTTTTCAAAGAATCAAAAATACTCACATCTCTTCCTCTTGATTTTTATTTCATTTTCAAACAAATATTATTTTGAAAATCAAACAAGCCTTAATTGTTGAATTATCTTTTATCTCTTTTTTCATAAAAAAAAATTTTTTTTTTTTAAAAAATCAAGAAAAAAATTATTTATTTATGTGTGACTTGTCATGTGATCGATTTTATTAGCATTATGGACTCGTTTCATGAAAAATTTATAATTAGAGAAAAAAATTATCATATAAATTATGCAGCTTTATATTACGCGAGATTAGTAGAACTTAAACCTATTGTTCTTGAATCTGCGCGTAGGAAATGGCGCGAAACGCGAGGTAAATCTAATTTTGGGGGGTTTTTTTTTGAGAATACTTTGGATTTTAGCTGATTATTATCATTATTATTCTCTGATCAATTATTATCTAGTCGATATATTTCATAATGCAAGATTTTGTGACAAAATTTTAGATACAAGGCCTGACGAAATATGTTATATGATTGGAACAGTTTATATTGAAATGGCTAACAAACCAAATATTCTTGATGAAATTACTAAAGATGTGTGTATATCAATTTTCAAAATCCACAATTTTCATATACTATCTGCATGTATATAATTATTTTTTTTATAATTAGCATACAGAACCCCCGCCTCCACCAGTTTATAAATATTGTGGTGATAATGATGATATTATGTTGGAGGATGGATCTGGAAGAATAAGTTTAGTTGGTGACGTAATAAAAAATGAAATATTAACTACAGGTATACTCATTTCAATTTACCATTGTCAACTTGTAAAAATATTAATTTCATAATTAATATATAGGATAGGATATGATATATATCAATAAAATATGATTTATTTTATTATTATATTTTTTAGGTGTAATAATGGCAGTATTAGGCAGACAAACATCGGATGGAAAATTTGAAGTAATGGACCTTTGTTTTGCTGACTTAGCACCTCAAGAAGTTGTACATCGTATGGAACTAGGTTAGTAAAATCATCTAAAAAGAGTGGTTTTTTTTGTTTATTACTTGACAAAGTATCTTATCAATAATGGAAATTGTCAAGATGAGCAAAATTATGTAGCTTTTATCAGTGGTATGAATATTTCTGAAGATAGTTTATCGAGATTACAAATGCAAATGATGGTTGAATATTTAACTGGTGAACTTGGAAACCTTCATGTAAAGATTTATTATACATGTATATTCGTTTTTTTTTTAAAAAATCTATTAGTTAATAACGATTTATTTATTTTTAGGATCAAAACGTTACTTCTAAAATATCAAGGGTAATCGTAGTAGGAAATAGTTTAAAAGAACAAAAACATGTATGAATTAATTGATATATTTAACAAATTTATATATATATATATATATATATATAATTAAAATTATACTTTTTTTGTTAACAGACAAGACAAGGAAATGATAATTCTGGTCTTAATAATGAATTATTTTCAGAATTAGATTATATTTTTGATGATATATGCAAGTCAACTCCCTTAGATTTAATGCCAGGAGCCAATGATCCAACAAATACAACTTTTCCACAACAACCAATTCAAGTCAATTTATTCACAAAAGCTCATCAAAACTCAAATTTTAATTGTGTAACGAATCCTTATTTGTTCCAATTGGATAAATTTTTGCAAGTTATTTAATATATTAATTTTATTTTTTAGAAAAAAATGAAATCACATAAATTAATTAAATGTATGTTTCAATAGATTTTTAGGCACATCAGGTCAAACAATCGATGATATTTTTAGATATGTAGAATCTGATGATAGACTTTTATTTGCTGAGAAAACTTTATATTGGAGACATATTGCACCAACTGCACCTGATACTCTATGTACTAAAAGAAATTTTTAGATTTTGTATTTTATTATTAATTTACCAAATTGAAATGATTTTAATTTTATAATTTTTATATTAGTTTGTTATCCATTCCAAGATGAAGATCCTTTAATAATAAACCAAACACCCCATGTTTACTTTATTGGAAATCAAAAAGAATTTAAAACCTGTTTATTAAAAGGTAATCAATAAACTTTGTTTTCTTTCTTTCTATCTATCCCTTAAAAGAAAAACAGTAATTTATTTATTAATTATACTTGTTGTTAGGATCAAAGAATCAAACTACACGAATAATCTTACTGCCTACATTTTCTACAACAGGATTGATAGTTCTTTTGAATTTAAACAATCTCGATTGTCATACCATATCTTTTTCTTTTAAAATTTAAATGTTACCATAGATATAGTCGGTTAGTTACATATAGAACAATAGACTTTGAAATTAGTTAATAAAATAAAAAAATAAACTGTAAATTTATAAAATTTATATATTGTAACCACGTGATTATTGGATTTTTAATCTATTTATGTTACACAACATTCATTCAGTGTGTAAAATTGAAGGGGCGCAATCGACACATGTAGCATTATTATCCAATCAAACTTAGAACTTCTGAAGATAGTTTCTAAATTTGTACTAGTCACACGACGAAATTTACACTGGTGTCTACATTTTATTTAAAAATTTTTTAAAAAAGTTTAAAAAAAAAAAAAATGGCTCGACATTCTCGCTCAAGAAGTCGTTCTCCCTCCCCACAAAAAAGACGCAAGCATTCACACTCACACTCACGTAGACGTGATCGAACAAGAGATTCCTCAAAAGATATTCACGACAGAAGTCGTAGTAAAACTAGACAGGACAAGGATCGTGATCGGGAAAGAGATAGAGAAAAGGATCGTATTAAAGATCGTGAAAGGGAAAAAGACCGTGAGAGAGTAAAAGATCGCGATAGAGAAAAAGACCATAATAGGGACAAGGACCGTGATAGGGATAAGGATCGTGATAGAGAAAAAGATCGTGATAGAGAAAAAGACCGTGATAGAGATAAGGACCGTGATAGAGACAAGGACCGTGATAGAGACAAGGACCGTGATAGAGAAAAAGATCGTGACAAGAATAAGGACCGTGATAGAGAAAAGGACCGTGAAAGAGAAAAAGAAAAAGATCGCGAAAGAGATCGTAATAGAGATGATAGAGAGCGTAAGAAATCTCGTAATCATGCAGAATCTGAGAAAGAAGATTCACATCGTAAGTCAAACCATTCTAAAGATAATACAAATAGAAAAACTCGTGTTGGTGATTCACATTCGCATGAACCAAAAATTAGCTCTTCTTTAACGGAGGCAATGAGCGATGTGATTACCGTTGGTGAGAAGGACCAAACTACTCATATAACTAATGGTCATGAAACTGCTAATGGTGAAACTGAGTCACAAGCCAACTCTAATGAGATAAAGGTAAGCTTTTTTAAATGAATGCATGTCAAATATTTTTTATCAGATGATATCTTTATCGAGAGGTTTTTTTATATAGTCTTCTGATTCGAAAACGTCTGCAACAGTTGCTGCTTTACTTGATCAAGAAGAAAAAATTCGTCAAAGAAGGGAACGTGTTGAACAATGGCGAAGAGAAAGAGAAGCTGCCAAGAAAGCCGAAGAAGAAGAAGAAGTTAAAATTAAAATGACAGGCGAATCTTTTACCACTACAGCAGAAAATTTAGCCCTAGAAAATCAAGAAGAACAGGAAATTTCAAACAAAGGTGGTTGGACTTTAGATAACGATGATGAAGATGATTCTATGGAAGTAGATACCTCAACAGGTTTTGATCATTCATATTATCGTAAAAAGTTTCTTAGAAAAAAAAAGTTTATATTACTTTTATTATTATTATATTAAATTCTTACTTATTTTAAAAATATTACTTATTTTAAAAATATTACTTAGATACATTGCCTACATCTTCTGTCGATCTATTACCAATCCCAAAATCGATTGATAAAAGTGAGCCACAAACACTACAGTTTAGAAGAAACCCTCTTCTTGGCCCTTCTAATAAGAAAACTTCATCCCAAAATGTTAAGGGTAAGTCAACAAAAGAAGGAGTTCGTGAAGAAATTGATAAATCTTCAACATCATCAACCAAATTCACGTTGTTTAAAGATCAATCCGATAAAACGATGGATATTAATAATTCTGAAGATGATGAGGATCCACTTGATGCTTACATGAAAGATGTTGAAGTAGAAGTAGAACATTTAAATGAACAAGATAAAAAACGAGCAAGACAATCTATAAAAGGAAGGTCTAAAATCGAAACTCCGATTTCTTCTGTTCAAGAAGATGATGAAGAAGATGAAGAGGAGGTTGGAAGTAGTGATCCTGAAGATATTTTAGCGTATGAGTTAATTTATATTAATTTATATTACTTTATTTTAGTGGTTTATTAATATATATTATTAACAAATAAAAAAATAGACTTGCTGCCAAAAAACTTAAAAAGAAAGATTTGGCTATAGTTGATCATTCCCAAGTTAAATATGAGCCATTTAGAAAAGATTTTTATATTGAACCTCCCGAGATGCGTGATATGATTCCTGATCAAGTAGATTTAGTTAGAATAGAGTTGGGTGGCATCAAAATCAGGGTATGAGCGGGGGATTTTTTTTTTAAATTTATTATAAATTAATTTTAAATGTCATTGTATTATTACTTTTTTTTAGGGTGTTGATTGTCCAAAACCTATTCAAAAATGGACTCATGCTGGTTTACCTGCAGCATGGTATTTATAATAATGCTATTATTTATTATATGCATTCACTTATTTGTTTTATAAAGAGAGAGTTAACAAAAAAAAATTTTTTTATTAATTATTTAGTTTGGGAATTATAAAAAAATTAAATTTTGAAAAACCTACACCAATACAATCGCAAGCAATTCCTGCTATTATGGCAGGTCGTGATGTTATCGGAGTAGCTAAGACCGGTAGTGGAAAAACTATTGCTTTTCTTCTTCCAATGTTTAGACATATTAAAGATCAACGTCCTTTAGAACAAATGGAAGGTCCTGTAGCCATAATAATGACTCCAACAAGAGAATTAGCTGTGCAAATTCATAAAGAATGTAAACATTTTTTAAAAGGTTTAAATCTTAGAGTAAGTAAAATATCTTCCTTTATGCATTTATTGTCATGTGTATAAATAATATTAAACTTGGCAATAATTAATCGTCTTTTTTTATTTAATTATAAAATAATATTATAGGCGGTTTGCGCATATGGTGGATCGCCTATTAAAGATCAAATAGCAGAATTGAAGCGTGGTGCAGAAATCATTGTTTGTACACCAGGGCGTATGATTGACCTATTGTGTGCTAACTCTGGACGTGTTACTAATTTAAGAAGAGTTACTTACCTTGTGTTAGATGAAGCTGATCGTATGTTTGATATGGGATTTGAACCTCAGGTAACTATTAGATCGACGTGGAATTTTTTTTTTTGGATTTCCAATTTATGATTAATCAACAACCAACTTCCTTTTAATTGTTATTGTTAGGTAATGAAAGTTGTTAACAATGTAAGACCCGACCGTCAGACTGTATTGTTTTCTGCGACGTTTCCTCGACAGGTAAATTAAAATCTCTATTTCCCCATGAAAAATTTTTTTTATATAATAGTCATCCTCTCTTTATATTTTCTTTAAAGATGGAATCATTAGCAAGAAAAGTTCTTAAGAGGCCTCTTGAAATTACTGTAGGTGGTCGTAGTGTTGTAGCTCAAGATGTGACTCAAATTGTTGAAGTTCGTGAAGAAAATACAAAATTTGTTCGTTTATTGGAAATTTTAGGTCAACAATACAATGATGATCCTGAAGCTAGAACCCTTATCTTTGTCGATCGACAAGAAGCTGCCGATAATCTATTACGTGATTTGATTCATAAAGGGTATCCTTGTATGTCTTTGCATGGTGGCAAGGTACTAATTATATCTGATAATTTTTATTAAATATTTTGTATTTTAACATCAACAAAAACAAAATAAATAAATTATTATTAATTTTAATTAGGACCAATTGGATCGTGATAGTACCATTGCTGATTTTAAATCAGGAGTCTGTCAAATATTGGTTGCAACTTCTGTTGCGGCTCGTGGTCTTGACGTAAAACAATTGAAACTTGTTACTAATTACGAATGCCCTAATCATATGGAAGATTATGTACATCGTGTTGGTAGAACTGGACGTGCAGGTAATAAAGGTACGGCATATACTTTTATTACACCTGAACAGGATAGATATGCTATGGATATTGTTAAAGCATTAAAATTAAGTGGCGGTCACGTAAGTCTTGAGTTACAACAATTAGCTGACGGTAAATATTTGTTTCAAATTCTTTTTTGGTTTATTGGTTAAAAAAAATTTTTTTTATATGTATAAAAAATTAATGGAAATATCAAAAAAAAATTTATAGGTTTTCAGGAAAAAGTTAAGGCTGGTAACGCTACCTATTCAGGTTCAGGCTTTGGTGGCAAAGGACTTGAAAAATTAGACGAGGCAAGAGATTTAGTTAAAAAGGCACAAAGAAAGGTATTATTTGTTCATTCATATTTACAATCTATATTTCAAGCTTATATATATATATTAAATGGAACTATATAGATAATGATGATAATAATAATTAAAATTTTTTTAGACATATGGAGATGTTGATGATGATACATCAGAAGAAGAAGTTGAAGATGAAGAACATCCAATACTTCCTACTATTAAGAAAGAAGAAGCTGAACAAATTGCTACAAATCCGGTTCAAAAAGCTTCTTCACCCGCTGTTGCTAGCTCATCTACTGCTACTGCTGCTACTGCTGCTGCTTCCACTGCTCCCATATCATCTGAATCCAACCATACAGCAGTTGCTGGTAGGATTTTTTAAATTTTATATACAAGTTTATTTTTCAAATGAATGTAAATGTTTATTTTTTTTTTTTTCATGTATAGCTCTTAGAGCCGCACAGGAAGCTGCTGCTCGCGTTAATGCTAGTGTTGGAACTAGTGGTGTTCAAAGAGCCAAAGATATTATTGCAGATATTAACGCAAGATTTAAAGATAACCCTGTACATGGCAATGTTTCTGAAGCTGATAAGACGGAAAATACAGCCGAATATAGTGTCGAAATTGAAATAAACGATTATCCACAAAAAGCACGATGGAAAGTTACAAATAAAGTATGTATATTATACGTATATTAATTATTATTATTATTATTATTATTATTATTATTATTATTATTATTATTATTATTATTATTATTATTATTATTAATTGATTGTTTAAATTTCCATTTCCAATTAATTCAATCTTTATTCAAATTCAATTTTATAGGAACAAATTTCTCAAATTACAGAGCTTACTGGTGCGGCAATTACTACACGTGGTACATATTATCCACCAGGGCGTCAACCTGTACCTGCTTCTGGTGAAAGAAAACTTTATTTATTTGTTGAAGGGGAAAATGAATATGTTGTTGAGAAGGCTAAAAATGAAATTAAAAGAATTTTAACTGAAACTACATTAAGCGCAATTGAGGCTGAATCAAGAAGTGTACCAACAAAAAAATTTCATATCTTTTAAAGAAAAAACTATTTATTTATATATATTTTTTTTACCATCATTATTATCAGGATTTATTATTTACTAATCAAAAATTAGATTTTTTTATGCTATTTATATTTTGTTTTAATATAATTATTTTTTAAATAATTTATTAGTTATATTTTAACATATACAAATAAAATTTAAAATATAAATCAAATTATTTGGAAATGAAATTCGATGATATGAGAGAATTAAATAAAGTGGAAATATTCCCAATTGTGGGAAAGTATAGATATAATTAATTTTGTGAGTTATCAACACTCAATACTTTACAAATAATTATTAAATACAATAATATTTTACAATTTAGCTATTAAATATATATATATATAAATTAATAAATTATACAACAAAAAAAAAATTAAATAAAATAAAAATTAATAACGGTACTAAGTCTTTCAACTTGATTGCCATTGTTTTTCAAAAAAAATCGTCGGTTGGTTCATCAGGCTCATATACAAAATTTTTCATATCTTCGTCGTTGAAGATAGATTCAGTAGGTACTTTGAATTTTTCAGGATTACTCCACTTACTACCAATCAATTTTGACAATTCGTTACGTCTTTCAATCTGTTTTCTAACTTCATCATCACCAGGAATAGTTTTTCTAGCACCGTTTCTGCCTCTTTTTATTCCCCTTTGTTTATCAGGCTTTATTATTTTTTTGGGGGAGGGAGGGTGAAATGAAAACAAAAAAAAAACAAAAAATTTAGTCATTGAATAATAAAATCAAAGAAATTGTAATGATAAATAAGTAAAAAAAGGTAATTACAAAACGCGCTAAATAAGTTTCTTCAATTTCATTATTAACTTCTGTTTCGAAATGAAGATATTGTTGATAACCCATCAAGTCTTTTACTCTGCCTCTCAAAACTGCTTTACGGTATGCATTTTTTCTTTCCAACTCATGTAATCTTGCTTGAAGTTCACGTAATTCTCTGCCTATTTCATCATCTTCATCATCTTCCCTTCCATTCCATTGAGCCTAAAATGAATGCATAGAGAGGTAAGCCAATATGTGTGTATATAAAAATCGTTATTTAAATATTACAACGAATTCAAAGATATGTATGTATAAAAAAGTACACTAACATCATCATCATCAACAAGACCTAATGCTTTTAATTCTCTCAAAACTCTATCATTCACATTACAATCCTGTGTATCAAAATCTTTTAGTAAATTTTTTGGGGTCAATTCAATTTGATCACCATTATTATTGGTGTTACTATTATTAATATTAATATTATTGTGATAACCATTCTGACCATTTGTTTGTAAATAATGACGACCTTCCTGTTGATTGAAGTTGTCTCCATAATCAATTAAAGACATTACTAAACGTTGACTTATAGGCCCAATAAATTCATCGCACTCATCATTTTGAGTTTTTAATGAATGTGAATTGAAACTTCCATTTAATTGACGATCATCATCATCATCATCTGTTTCACCTGGTTGATGTGGCATAAGAGCATTCATCTCTTCTTTCCAAACTTCTTCATAATGTTTACCAAGTCTTGGAAATTTATAATATTTTTGATTATTGGGCTTATAAAAAAAATATAGATTTGTGATATAAGTAAATACATACATACATACATATGTGTGTGTGTGTGTGTTAAGATTTTGGCATAAATTTTTTTACCTTGCTTGACAAAAAGTCCAAATCCTCTTGTTTAAGTTCACGAACATATGGATCCACATACTCGTAAAAGGTTTTAATTGGTATTTGATCCTTTGTCTTTACAACAGGAGTTTCATCTATTGGAGTTACAATAGTTTCTGAAGTGCTTCTTTTCCTAGTTTTAAATGTTCCAATAGTATTTTTATTTTTTGCTTTCTAAAAAATTAAGTGTATACATGAATAGATATGTAAATAAATAAATAAATATAATTATAGATAATAGTAACTTACTGATCCACTGTTGGTTGTCCTAACAGGAGTTGATTGTCTTGAGTTTTTTATATGGTTTTTTCCAAAATCAGAGGAATCACTGTCATCATCGGAAAATTCTTTTTTGATTTTCTTTTTCTTGTGTAAACTATATTTTTAATTAATTAATTAATTAACAATGAAAAAAATAATAATATCATTCCTTTATTTCCTAAAAATCACCTGCCACTCTTGGTTATTTCTTTACGATGATGACCAGGCGGTATATATAGATCATCAGTATCTTATTTATATTAGGTTAGATTATATATATGGTATTATATGTTAATTATTACAATTTATTATATATGTTTAGGATTATTTATATTAATTTACCTGAATCATTATTTTTTTGTTTATTATTAGACTTTTTCTTTTTTGAAAGTTTTTCTTTTACCATCATACTTTTGTGCATACTAGGGCTATTTGATCTTTGTGCATGAGAACTTGATACTCTAGATGTATTAGAACCAGAGGAACCGCTTTTCAAAGGTTTTAAATTAACAGATCTTCTTGGTTCCATGTCCATTATCGATTCATCGCGCTTGGAAAAACCTTCTCGTATCTCTTTCATACTCAACTCAATCTCTTCACGATCTCCCTCCACCTCATTAAATAAAGTACCAAAGTTTCTTCTTTTTATTAAGGATGAGGAATTGATTGATTGTAATTCTTTTTTTAAACTTGCTAGGTCAGTTGTTGGTATTCTGGACTTTATCGATTTACCATAATATGTAATTGGTTGAGTGAAGTGAGATGGTGAAGTAGATATACTTGCCGATTTATTGTTGACACTGCTATTATTGTTATACTGATAGGTGTTAGTGTTTTGGATGAATTTTCTGAGTTCTCTTTTGCGTAGTTTATTTAAAGGCTGAAAGGTTTTTCTTAGATTATTAAGTTTTTGTTTTTCTTTGTTGTCTTTTTTATTATCCATCTTTTTATACAATTTTTATTTATGTACTTGACTTTAAGAAAAAAATATTAAAATATATAAATTAAAATGTGTGTGTGATACAAATGTAAATCAATTAAAAATACAAGTTTAATTCAAGATTCTTTTTATATATATTAATTGAAATTTTAAATATAAATATATTTTTTAAATTTAACCACTAGATTTTTCAACATTACTCACACCGATTGATTCACTAACACCACCACTACCACCACCACCACCAACTCTTGATGTATTATTATTAATTTGATTTTTATATTTTTGAAATGTTTCTTTTGTAGCAAATTTAATTCTATCAACAACACTTTCTATTGAATCTAAAGCTGGTCTAACATCCAAATAGAATATAGGAGTATCTCCTTCATCAGGTCCAGAGTAATAATCAATCACATACCGCACTTCCTTACCGCATCTATCAATAGTCCAATCATGACGATCAAATGGCGGTGGCGTTCTAAGCAGTGACAATGATATTAAGATTAATAAGCAAAAAAAATTTTTAGAAAAAAACCAAAAAAATCATTTACCCCATGAATGAAAATATCTTCCCTGCCCATTGTAACATTCTAGCTTTGGGACTTAATTCGTGTGGTCTACCACGAAATCTTAACAATTTTGGATCACCACATTTACTAATTATATATATATATATTTATGTTTATATTTGTATCATCTTTATAAGGTAAAAAACTTGAAAATTTAAAAAAAAAAGAATTGATTGATCAAATTGATAAATTTTTCTTTTTACCATTTTTTCGTACTTTCCCATTTAAGTATTTCGTTCCAAGCAGCTTCATTCAAAAAATTATGTATATCAACCATTGTCTCAACACTATCCTCCGGAGTCTCCCATCCTTTTCTTACTAAAGCGTTATAAAATTGTTGTGGTGATGGGTATTCCCAATATTCTGCACTATAAGCTTTTGGGATTGAAGATGTGAGACGATGAGTCGGTAATGGTATTTGCTGACCTGGCGCCGGTAAATGACCAAGGTTTGTTGGTATTTGATTTTCAGGCGAGAGTGCGTCGCCTGAATGCGTTATTGGACATGATGATTTATTATCATTTTTTGTTGTGCCATCTGGTTTTTCATTATGCATTGGACAATTTGATGGAAATTTTGGATTTGACATTTTTTTTTTAGCGCAAGGAAGAAATCAGGTGCGACGGTTGTAGTCTTTTTTGGTATATAAAAAAAAAACGATGATTTTTTTTTATTTGACTTTTTTTTTAGTGTGTCACAAATTTTATAGCTAGTTAGTTGATTAATTACTTGATTAGTTAACTAGGCCAAATGCGATTGATGAATTAAAAGAGGAAATTTCCCAGGGTCAGGATCTACAATCTTTTTGAAGGCGATATATCTCAGATGAGATTCGTAATACAATTAATTATTGAAGAAGTTTTTAAGGTATCTGAATATATTTCTCGCTCAAATGAAGCTACCCGTCGTGAATTTATTTCCTGTATTATTTACGGGTGTTGCATCATGAAAAGTAAAAATTTGCCCCGAGTATGAAATGTTTGGAAGTCATGGTAAAGGCCCAATTGATTGGGGTCCATTAAAGTAAAAAAATAGTGTTACTGAGACAAAGAGAGATGGATGATATGAATGATGGTGTTGCACAGAATATAATCCAGTTGCAGACATCCATTCAAAGTAATACACTTGTATGAAAGTAATGTAATCAACAGGTAAGAACGCTCATTTTTGATAATATTATTTTGAAAAAAAGCTTTTGTTAATATTAAGCTGTTAGTGGTTTGACAAAAATTTGGAGTATTTTGACTGTTGCAAGTCTAAATTAATGTCAAAATGTCTAGATATAAACCATTTGCGCCACCGATAATAAACATTAGCTTCGGCCAATTATTTAATAATAAATGTATCTTTTCTTTTTTAGCTGATTAATTGTATATACAGAATATCGATTGCTTTCATTTTTTTATCATTGATACAATGTAAATTCACTGTGACACATGGTCTACAAGGACTGCTTTGTAATGGTGGTGGGTGACATTAGTGGAAAATTTTCAACAAAAGTTGTATTATTTTGATTTTTTAAATTGAACCAATGACTAAATCCTATTTTTGAGTGGTGGAAAATATCACGTGAAAACTGCTTTATCCAATGAGATGTATTAAAAAATATATATATTGTGACTCGCTTTAAATAATTGCTATAAATCATTTTCTTTTATTTATTAAGAAAGAATAATCTAAAAGAATATTATCACACATATTGATCATAAAAATTGAAATCACAAAATAAAAATTAATTCGCACAATGCTACGAATAAATGCATTAAAACGATTTTTTTGAAACCAATTCCTTGCATACTAAAAACATGTATTGTAATGATTTCCTTTGTATTTGCAATCAAGATCATCTCCACTTTTTCTAATGAGAAGTTTCTGCACGTAGTAGATTTTGAGATAATGAATGATGTCAATTTGATAAAAATACACATGTATTTTTTTACTATTGAAGATTGAGAGTCAGGCCATAAATAATTTAAAAAATAACCACTTGTTAATTCATTTATTAACTTTATTTATTCATAATAATTTAAAATTATTATTATCGCTGTTTCCTATTTGATATAATAATAAGTTGTCTTACCAAGTTTAATTTTCAAATTACAAAGATAACTAACACACAAGTTAATTGAAAGAAAATTCTAATAAATCATCAATTGTTGATTTTCCTAATAATAAAAATAAAATAATTCTATTAATAATTACTTGCAAAAGGAAAAATATCAACATATGCATATATACACAAGAATCACCTTTATTAGAAGAAGTTGAATTGTATAATGCTGGTTCATTTGTTGAGGAGGAAGAAGAAGTTGTTGTAGTTGGATTTGAAGTGATTCTGATTTGACCTAATTGTGGTTCAGGTTCAGGTTCACTCAAATCAATTAACCATGAATCAGAATTATTTCTATTAATATGTGTATACAAACAAGAATTAATATACTATAATATAATATATATACATAAAATATAAGCATTATGATAATATGGAAATGAAAGATTGTGATGTTACGTTTTTGTTTCTTCTTTCGCTTTTGGTTGTAAAATAGATTGTTGGTTCAGTTCTTTAGGTTGGTCAAATATTCCTTTTAAAATATTTTCATATCTTGCCAAAACAGTATTAATCAAATCATTCAAGGTTAAAAGACGATCTATTCATAAAGGTGAATATAAAAAAAATTATTAATAGTAATGGATGATATGTGATTTTTAAGTTGCATAAAAATACAATAATACGAACCAATGCTTTCAGAGTCTTCCTCTTCGGAAATCATTTTTTGAATTTTCGGTTGAGAAGTTTTACATGATTGTATCAATTCCTATATTATTAAATTATAACATACTAACAATTATTAATCAAAAATCAAAAAATAAAATAAAATAAATAAATAAATAAATAAATAAATTTATTTTATTTTCACCTCAAATATATCACCTTTACTAGTTTCTTCACTAGATTTGATATTATTTAACATATCATTTAAAAGTATGGCTTTTTGTTGTATGTTTTCCAATTCTTCATTAGCCTGTTTTTTATAATCTGGTTTTGCCTCTTGATTCTAAACATTATTTAATAATAGTATTGTCATTATTTGTACAAATTAAAACACACGTATATATATAAAAAAAAATAGATAATATATCTTCTTACATATCCTGACATAATTTTCATAAGTTCATTAGCCTCTGCTAAATCTGAAGGTCTACCTCTACGAATTAATTCTTGTAATTTCTAAATGATATTAATGAATCAATGTAAAATCCATCTAATTAATTATAAATTAATTGTGCTAATGAACGTTCTCATAGATTACTCTACCGCTGCTTGAGCAACTCTATCTTCTTCTTCTAATTCTTCAGGTGATTTCAATGTCTATATATATTTATATATGAAATAAATTGAATATTTTATATATTTTATTTAATAATTTCTATAATCAAATTAATTTAGAGGAAATCATCTTGAAATCTATAAAGTCACACCTCCTTAGGAATAAGAACCGATGCAGATTGATCATCAATCTCGGGAAATATGTAGCCTACGTATTACAATTTGATTGATAATTAAATCTGAACTATACATGTATGAATATGCACCATAAGATATATGAGATCACATATACCTTTATATACTAATAACCGATACATATCATTGATATGAACAAGGTCATCTTTATGTCGAGAAGTTGTACAAATTGTGATTTTCCATTCTTGAATAAATTCCAATATTTTTAATTGTATTGGATTAGGGATAGCCTATTAAAGAAAGAATCGCCAATGAGGTTGCTGATGATGATAGTAATAATTTGTTGAATTGTTTTAAAATTCAATTACAACATTGATGATATATATAAATAAATAAATAAAATTTTTCCTACAGGTGATTTTTCAGGAAATTTACGAACTAGTTCATTCAGAAATTCTTTGGTTGCTATCTGTAGATGAAAAGGATATCCACAATTTTTCACACAAATATCCAAGAGCTAACAATAACAGCAACAATAAATAGATATTGTTGTATCAATTGATATAAATAAACCAATCTCACATAAATGCATAAATTATAAATACCGTTAAAGCTAACCATGCAACAGTCGGGTTTCGATGATTCACAAGTCTGACTATATGCATGGCTGCATCCCGTGGACTTTTAGGAATGATTTTTTTGATCGGGGGAAAAAAAGATAAACATCAATTGTAAGTTGACGGCTAGCTAACTATCTAGTTGGTTAATTGGTTGACGAAATAATACTTAATGAAGCTTACTAGTTTTGTTTTTTCTGATTAATCAAGTCTGCTATTTCCAAATTTAAGGCCAAATCTGGTTCTACTGATTGTGGATTACATGCTCTATCTATAGATTACTCAGTTTAGTTATAGTTTATATAGTAGTTATTAAACAAAATATAAACATTAAAGATTCTTTTTAAAAGACAAGAAATTTTACCTATAAAGTTTTGTATAGTAGGTTTTGGTGTAATGGCGGGTAACTATGCATTATAAACAAATTGTTAAAGTTGTTTGCGTTTACTAGTTTATTTAATTAATTATTACTCTTTAGAAGATCTCATAATTGTAAAAACGATTACTTGAATCGAGCCGAAATTCATTTAATCAAGCAATAAATAAAGTTTTTTTAAAAAAAATGATTGTTCCGTCATTCATTATAATTAGTACGGCTATGTATATTTGGAAGTTGATGTAACATCTGATGTAAAACTATGTAATAATAATATAAAAAAAGTTCAATTCCTAATCTTAATAAAAATATGTTCTTTAGTAAACTAGAAACTTAATGAATGTCATTTCTTAAATAGGACTCTCCTTTGTTTTTTTAGGAGTTGACTGACATGCATGGGAGAATCCAAGGACCACCTTGATTATGAAATCGTTTCCTGAATTCAATGAATTAAATGTTAAACTTTTGGTTTCAATGTTAATTATGTATGTCAACGAAGAAATGCACAAATAATTCAAATATAACCTTTGAACTGAGAACAGCTGCTAGGATTGTCAAGATTTTTCCAGTGAATCAGAAACCTCAATCAATTGACCACACCTAATTCTACATACATATCCGTCGGGACTACCAACATTATCATTAAGATGGGAAATCAACATTTGCTGATCATTGAATAAAACTTAAAAATTAGCAATGTTATTTGGTGCTTAACCGTCCGGCCTAGTCCTATCATGGGACCAGACTGGGGTACAATGAACTTTTCGAAGAAGGGGTTCAAATTACGGGCAGAGTCTACGCAAGGATAATCCGGGGCACAATGAAATCTATAAATCCAAAGCACGGGTAGATTCTACGCAAAGGGCAGTCCGGGACACAATGAACTCTAGAAATCTAAAGCGCGGGCGAATTCTATGAAAGAAGGTAACCCGGGGCATAATGAACTCTTCAAAGAAGAAATCCAAAGCACAGACGGATTTTACGTAAGGGGTAATGGAAAAGTCCAAAGCACGACCAAAGAAAAATATTATAAAATCATAATTAAAGATGAAAATAAAACGAAGATAAAATAAAAATATTATACATATCATATTCTTTTCATCTTATTAAAAAATTTTTTTAAATAAAGGAAAAAAATAATCTTAAATTATGCTTCTGCAAAGTTCGATTGTAATATTCCAATTTTGAAATATTAGAATTACTAATTAATTAAATTGTATATAAGGAGCTTGAATTCAATGTACTGTAAAAGCAACTTTCTCATAAGTTAATTAGTTCATTCTGATCCACACAAATACAAAAATAATTGTTAAAACATGCTCTCCCAAATTTAATTGGTGACACACTGTTTAATATCCCGGTTATTTGTAATTCTCTAAGGATTTTTTCATCATTATTGCATTCTTTTGAAAGTTGAACTAACATATCATGAAGCATTTTGCACAATTTCAAACTGTCTTTAACATACTTTTTTCCATGTTCACCCTCCCACTCTCTTCCGGTTTCAATTGCACCAAATTCTAATCTACTTCCTTTCAATCTAAATACTCCATCTCCTTTTCTTCCAATTTTCTTCCGATTTGTTCCATAATTTTCTTGGTTCTTTCTATCACTTGAAGCCATACTCATCCCTTCACCTCATATTAAATTGATATTTGAATTACGAAATGCAATGTCAATAAGTGGACCCCATGTTTAACTGATACCACCCTTCTAATTTTGATGAGTCATCATTGTCACTTTCCCAGAGCATGTGCATAATGCTATATGCAAGATGAATGTAATTTAAATTAAAATGCTCTTTATTGGAGTATGAAGTGCTAGTAGAAAGGGTTCAAAAATAATTTTTTGAAACTCGGATAAATCAGTTGTTGAGTACTTTTTCATAAGATTAATACAATCTTTGGTATCTTTTTAACTTTGAAGGAGAATATTTCATCCCAGTCTTCTTTACTAAATAAGGACTTTGCTTCTTTATCAACGTCATTAATGATAAATGAATGTAAGCATGATTCATGTGACAATTTTCTTGCATATTTGTATATAACTTTTCCACAATGGTATCACTCTTTAGCTTCCACATTTTTTGTGGATCCAAGTTATAATATGTGCTATCAAGTTCAGTTAAATCAGGAATTTTTAACTCATCTTCATTTATGTTACTAATATTTGGTTGTCTTGAATTACTAAAATAACTGTTTTAACCAAGTATTAAATTTTGTAACTAGAGTGTCAACAAGTGGTGATAACCACAATTCTTAAAACACTTATCCAGCAGTCGCCTCCCCTTTGTTATTTTCATTCTTTCTTTTATTGTTGTTGTGTTGTTGTGGCATTTTTTTTTAATTTTAAAAGAAATAAAAAGAAGTTTGTTATTGGATCGACAAATGCGTGCACATTAATTATTTATCCAACAGGAGAGACCATCCTATATAAGGAATGGATTTTCATAATTGATTTCATTTTTTTTTATACAGTTTAAAATACTTTTACAAGTGTATTATGTAGTCCATTCTTGCAATAAATCATGTGTAAATAATTACACAAACTTGAAGCTTTACACTTTGCTGTTATCATATCTTTTGAATCTCTTTGAATCCCACAACTTTCATAATACAATTTACTTGAAGAAAAATTGCCTGAAATTAAACATTGCACAGAATGTAAAACCACTGAATCAGCTAAATTTCATCAA
>CAJVPN010000352.1:0-30807 GCA_910592215.1 Entrophospora candida
CAATGCAAATTATACCCAGGAATTCCAAGAGATCATAATATATTATGAAGGAAATTTTTTTTACTCCAATGTTGCTTATAAATTTAATTCTTTTTTTCGCTTGTGCTTTATTGATACCTAAAAAGGCAAATGATTATCATACACGTGATCAAAATGTCTTACTTGGGGGTGGGGGAGTAAGTGCTACTATTAAAATGATATTAACTAATATATGTCAGCGCCCTTATTGTAAGCTGCTCCACTATCTATAATTATTGGAAAGCTTCTTCCATTGATACTTGCTTTGCAATACATTGCAGTTGATCTTATTTCGGTATTTAATTGTTCAGCTTGTGGTGTCTTCTTAACTCTCCTTGTTTGTGGGGTTTGTAAACTCCTAGACAATTCCAATCTCAATTTTGGTACTGCTTGGAATAATTGCCCAAAGGTAATATCAGCTTTCTGCTTCTTGATGTCCGTTAATACTGAGTATGGTTGTATCAAATTCGAAATTGGTGGTTGTACTGTGTTTCCCTTTTTCCTTGGCATTTTTCTTAAAGCCTTTTTCTTTACTTCTTTTGATCCTTCATTATTTTGTTTAGGTTCCTTCCTTCGTCTAGAGTCACTTTCATCTGATTGTATATCCATTGCCACTCCTGTTCTTCTTCAGTAGTCTTTTGTTTCTTCGTTTCTACAGGTAACATTGACTTTACTGTATTACCTACAACCATATCCGCCAACATTGATTGTTGCTGAGTATTATTATTGGTATTCCGATTATTGGTATTACTACTGTTATTATTGTTGTTTCTGGTCTAAGGTTTCTGGTCCAAACTGTTTCTCAAAGCCCAAACTAGTTTGGGCAATTTGGGCTTCTCAACATTTTCTATAAGCATGAACATTAAAAAACTATATGAATCAACTTGTTTTAACTTAAACAACTTTAAAATAATTTTGCCCAATTTCGGCTAATAACAAAAAGTAGTTTGGGCTTATAAAAAAATAATTTTAGCCCAAAGTATTTGGGCAATTTCGGCTACTAATAGAAGCAGTTTTGACCAGAAACCTTATTCTGGTCGCATTATTGTTACCATGATTATTATTATTGTTCCAATTATTGTTACGACTACTATTGTTGTTGTTGTTTCCTCCATTATTATCATTATTGTTTTGTGGACAGTCTTTGCTGTAGTGTCCTAATTCTTGACAACAATAACATCTGACTCCTATGTTTCCACCATTGTTACTATTGCCATTATTGTTACCATTAGAGAGTTGTGAACAATTCAGTTTTATGTGTCCTTGTTGCTACAGTTGTAGCATGTTACCGGTGAACGGTTTTCACCATTTTGAATCCTTGGACTTTGCTGAACATTATTACTATTTACTTTCATTAGGTTAATCAGTTGATAAATTAACCCTTGTAGTGGTTGGTACACCCCTTGATTCATTCCTGGAATCTTAGGCATGAATTGTTCTACTGAATATGCCGACAAGGTTCTTCCTCTAGAGTAGGTCATCTCATAAGCCTTAGCTCTATCTATTGCATCTTGGATAGTGTCGGGTAAGAATGGACTTACTGCTATGGATAATTCTGGTTGCAACCTTTCCATGAACATTCTTGCTTTGACTCTATTTGGATAGTTGTTTCCCCCATGTTCAATTCTCCTGAACAATTTGTATATGTGTGCTGCGAAAGCATCTACTGTCTCTCCAGGTAATTTTCTTCGTTTTCTAATTCAGCTGCCCAACCTTCTTCCATGGCTCTAGTTCTATATCTAGTTTGGAAATTCGGAACAAAGCTTGCTGCAATTGTATTAGCATCATTAGCATCATTCCAACGGTCTATATTTCCTCTGACTTGAGTCCACCAAGTAGCAGCTCTTCCTTTTAATCTTGGTACTGTTACTGCTAGTCTTCTATCATCTGCTACTCTATTCGTTACAAAGGCTTGTTCCATTTCTTCCAACCAAGTGATTGGGTCTTGGTCTCCCCTATAGTATTCTGGGTATTTCACATTGTTCAATTCAGTGGGTGCTGCTGCTGGTGGATATTGTATTTACCACTTGGGTTATTGCAGCTGCCAAGTTTTGTAAAGCTTGTTGATCCATTTGTATTAGATTTTGTTGTTGGTGATTAGGTTGATTTACTTGACTAAAAAGTTGGTCGAAACCAAATGTTGATTCGTCTGAGTCACTGTCTGAGTCACTTTTCGAATTTGAATCTCTAACTATTATTGAATTGCTACTTTCACTAGAGTTATCTTCTTCTTCTGTTGTAGGTTCTGGAGAACTTTGAGATACTTCGTCTAATGCTATTCTAAAATGGTGAGTCCCTCTAGCTGCTAAAAAGTAATCCTGAACTATTGTATTTAAACTTCTTGGATATACTCTATACCTAATACTAATTAGTAATACTCTGATGAGTTGTATTAGTTGAACTGGACCTTGTTCTAATAATATTTGTTCGAAAGTGGTTACTGTTTCTGAAGTGCACTCTATCGCCTGATGTGTTTCTTGTACCCAATCCCAAAAGATTAGAAATTGTGGTGAGAAATTCCGATTGATAGGGTGACAAATGGAACAAGATATGCTTGTGATATATCCCTTACGTGTGGGTATTGTTGATGTACTTGGTTATGGATCCTTGTGTTTTCCCGGATGATTTGGATTGTTTCTTCGCTTGGATCTATGTTCATTCAATTAATCCTCGCAAGGACCTTCGTCGTAAGGCACTTCGTCAGGAATATCGTAAAAAGGAACTTTTTCCTGAAATATAAATTATTCCATAATTATTTTATTGCAATTCTCTTCCAAATGCCCCTTTCTTTTGCAGTAGTTGCAAGATAGTTTCTTTTGGAAAACAAATTCAATCCCTTCCTCCTCAATTAATCCTTCTAAGCTGCAATTTCTTTTTATATTGGCTTTGATCCCGCAGGAATAACACTTCTTATTTGAGTGAGGATTTTTAGATGGTTTTTCTACTTCTTGATGATGTAGTTTGAATAGTTGATCTGGATTCCCCGCAAAAGATTTATATACTAAATTAATAAGTTATATTTCCTTTAAGGATTTGTTGATAGACACGTTTGAAAATTTCTGATTTAATTATTTCAGAGTTGTGTTCTCTCAATTGCATTAGGGATCTTTAAGTGAAATAGAAAGAAAATGTTTAACCTCGTAAGGCTGAAATAAGAGATATATAGTAAATGAAAAAATAAAGCTACCTCTCAAGTTAATAAAATAAAAATTAAAATAAAGATTGAAATAGAAAAAAATAAAAATAAAGGAATTAAAATAATTCAAATAGAATTAAAAATTTATGCAATTAAAAGAATTCCGCAGAATTTTATTATAGTTTATCTTCTTAGGTGTAAATTTCCACACAACTCGCACCAAGTCGTCACCGATTAATTTTGGGAGGGCGTATTTTTAATCTAACAATTATTTTTGTTTTGTGTGGATCAGAATGAATAGGGGTCAATGAATTGATTTTGTTATTAGTGAATAGTTTAAATAAAATATTTATTTTATTTATTTAGTTTTCTTAGTCGAAACTAATTAACTTGTTAGAAAGTTATTTTTACAGTAGGTCAAATTCGAGTTCTTTATATACATTTCAATTAATTATAAGTCCATTTGAGTTCTGGAGCCCACAAAATTTGTGACATTTTTCCTCCGCAAACCCTTATGTAGAGTTCACCGATTCATAGACGGATCGTCAATTGAGAATTTAAATGAAGAAATTGCAGTAGTTACGAATATAAAGAAGATAGCAATGATAATAGCAAAGAAAATGAGGATGATACAGGAGAAAAAAAATTTAAAAAATTTGAAGAATTATAAATGTTTGTGAAATAAAAATCATCATGATGCTGAATTTTTGATGCACATATAAAATCTCTCATTTTAGGAATATTGGTACTTTTTTTTTAATTAGAGAATTGTTGAATGTGTTTAATGAAAACAATTGTCCCGATCATTAAAAACGAACTTACTATAACAGTCACGGGATGATCAACAATCATGTTTATTGTAACGGTTGCGCCACATATCGTGTAATGTTATATTGTAAGTAAAATGACGCATCAGTAAAACATAATCATTTTACATATATTTTATTGGACAAAATCATATAAAAAGTCATGTCATCTGTAATACTCCAAGAAGTATTTAAACCCTAGAAATTAAAGAAGAATTAATAATCATATAACTAATTGATTGATTGATTAATAACTTTCCTATAACAACCCTTGGTTAACAATAATAAAATAAACACATTTTATCTTATGAAGAGCCATCATGAATTGTTCCATGACCCTTTCTGATGATGGCCTGGCCAACTTTTAATTATTAGTTAGGACACCTTTAATTTTATTATGTTGCTTGTAGGGGCGCTTCAAGTGGTATATTTCTTGTATGTATTTATTTTTATTCTATTTTTATTTGGAATCATCTATGGATCAGCATACTTGCGACAGGTTGGAGTTTTTGTTGTATGTAACTTTATATGTTTATTATTGATCTATATTCTCATATACAGTATATTAATTGAATTGCTATATCCCATACATTGGTTATAAACTTCTAGAAATCTAAGATGGGGCCTTAATCAAGGAAAAAATATACCAATATCAAATTATAATGAGGGCACTCATGAGCATGAAATTGGTCTATTCTTTAACGCGCTATTAAACATTCAGATGATCTGGTATTTTACATTCCATCATTTAATAATGACAAATTAGTTGACAATGAATTAAGGAATTAATATAATTATTGATATTAATAATATAGGAATGGAGAAGAGAATGAAGTGATCATAAGTCTGATTTTCGGAACAATATGAACTAGTATTTTGTGAAATAAGTGGAGATTTGCATCAGATGTGCTAAATCTAGTATTTTGAAAAAATTTTATGACATCGTCAGTATAATAATCTTCAAAATTTGCTAATATAACGATACAAGTTCATTGTATTATTTGAGTGGTGTGTGAAGATGTTAATATTTATATATATATGCATATGTACATAGATTATATTATTTAAATTACTTTTATATAATTTAACTAGAAGATAATGAAATTGAACAAGAAATTAGAACTTGAAAATATAATAGTGAATCCTTGTTCAATTATGAAAATTCAAGAGCACACACAAAAGAAGAAAAAGAAAATATATATTTTTGTCACGTGCGATCTGTGGATCTATAAATGAAAATTTATATAAAAGCTGTGTATTTTAAAATTTTAAAAATTTAAAAACGCGAAAAATTTTTTTAAAGCGCGTTTATTTGGTACAGTTTTGAAAAAGTTTTTATTAATAACCAGAAATTAATTTTTTCATACTGATGCCTTTTCTTTTTTTACAATAGCCCAAACATCAACATAACAAACATGAAATCATGTCTTTTACATCGAAAATGTATTAATATACGTTTTCTGTATATTTTGCCTTTTTTTTGTATGGAATATTAACATGTATTCCATACAAAAAAGCGGAATATATGGAGAAACTATACGTTTTCTGAAAAAAAAATTTATAGAAATGGTTCAACATAACATTTGATGATTATTGGATATTCGAAGCTCAAATATTCAAAACACTACATTTATTCTCATCTTCCTTATGTACTAAAGGCTAATCTGACTCATCAATCTGTATTGCATCCCTCGATGATATGATGATATGATTAAATTTCAGGGGGGGGACGATTAGCTCTGAAGTTTATCGAATTGCATTATTATCAAGGAGGCTGTTAAGGCCTCTTACTTGTCCAAAGCCTTCCGACATGTGGTGGCCCTCACCTGTGCAAAAAATTACACAGTTATGAGCGTGTTAAGAGCACCCAACTTCTATGTTTGTGAAAGGAAAATTTATCAAATCTGAAACCTATGATCAGGGTTGGTGTTGGCCATGTATGTTATCCTGTACCTGTAGTTTCGAATTCATCACCATTTTATACACTTCACTCGAGCAACTCTGGCTCCACCATCTCTAAATCATCAATTCAAAATGATATCAACCACTTCAACCAAATCATCGCCAATTCAGCCACCATCATCAAGAACACCAAGTCAATGCACCTTGAACATGTCAATGCCAACCCTGCTTAATATAAATATTTAGATTTGTTTTTTAACAAGCTTTACAACGGCTTGTAATTTTATAATTGGGAAAGAAAATAAGTGTTATTTATTTTTGTGAGCCCGGAGATCTGGGTAGATACACATTATGTGACCTTTTTCAAGATTGGTCCCTTAAAATTTTTCATGCATGGTCTTGTATTATCATTACTTGGCGATGCAATTATTTGTTATGTCAAATGCATTCATAATCATATTGGATGCTGTTACTAAATAGTGATGTCAATCACTATTTCTCCAACATCAATATTTCCATAACTTTGATAACTAGTGTTGGAATCCATCAGTGATTTCACAAAATTTTTTTAAAGTTAATTTTTAGGAACAATATACTGAACATGAACAAGATTCTTTTCCCTGGTGATGGTAATTTTTTAGTAACTTTTTTTTATTAAGATAAATATAATTATTAAGCAAAAATAAAACTAAATTTTACATTTCGACTTGGTTCTTCATCTTCAATATGCATCAGTAAATCCTCAATTTTTTCAGCTTTATCAAACTCGCCATCAGCTTTTTCTGTAGAAAAATCAGATAATAAAAAAGTCAAGTGGAAGTTAAATGATATTTTTTATTTGGAAAAAATTGAACCTCCTATACATTTATCTTATGTTTTTTTAATTTTGTTATACTTGAATTGGTTGATTCACTATATATATTAATTTAACTTTTCTTACACTTCTTACAGATTAATTGATCTTTGGATTTTATTTTTTACTCTTTGATTCATTTATTAAATCTTTTTTATTTTAAATATGTTGTGTATATTTTTGAATGCACTAGTTAATATTTTGAGTCAATTAATATTATAATATTATTAAAATTTACAATTGATTTAGTAAAATATAAAAAATGACACTTATTATTTGAAAATATTATTGTTATGTCCAATTGGACAAAATTTCCAAACACTGGTGATAACAGCTCTCACCTATTCACTTAACATAGACGAAAAAAAATAATTTACGGTTTATGTATAGTGATTTTGATCATGAATAATGACAAAAGTCATATACATATTAAACAACATTCGAATAAAATGAATTACGAACAATAGCTTCTTACTGACGCACGACCCCAGAAACATGAAATGGATACTTTTACATATGTAATCTGCCACTAAATTAAATCTTTTTGATATACCACAGAGGTCTTCACAATGTTTTTCTATCCATATCTTCTTTCAAAAAGACATTATATATACTTGGTACAAAATCTCGAACACATCAACACGATTATTATCATCATCTATTTTAACAACTTTGTGGCCACCAGAAAATTATTGCTAATGGTAATGATTGTTCAAGCCACTTCAGATCTACTATGTCAAGTTTGATTGCATGAGAAGGAGAGGGAAGACATAATTAATTATCATTTAGTCAAAAAATCTGATTGACCATTTGCAGTAAAAAAACATACTTTAATTTTGACATCAAAAGAAAAAGGACCCATAAACGAATATACATCATGGAATAGATGTTAGATGATCTATGAATCCCAAACACTTGGATTCTATTTCATTTAACCGAAAAACCACCTCGCCAGAGACTGTTTCGTTGGTTTTTTTGGTGATTTTTACCAATCTGATCATGAATAGAATCGATGACATTTTTGATGATGATAAAAAAATTTGCAGGTAATAAAATAATTGTTGTCATTTGCGATACTATTTATAACTTGAAGTAGATTTACAAACAGCATACACACGCGATCAACCAAATCTGACTAGCTTTAATCACGTAAACACTTTATTCTAACACTTTGGTTATAAAACAACACAATAACAAAACGGATTATTATTATTATTATTATTATTATTATTATTATTATTATTATTAATTTATCGCATATTAATTTTCAAAGATATAGACGCCAAATTTATGCAAAAAGATAATTAACGGTTGTAATTTTATGGTAAAAACCTTCAGATAACATTGAAAAGATAATATGCTCAAGAACCGATTAAAGCAGAGCAAAAAATTATTCGTAGCTCGAACTGTACATTATCTGCTACCTTTTCGCATAAACTTGATGCCAGTGTTTTTGAGAATAGATGAATATTTTCTATGTAAATTGCTGGATCGAACATTTGGATTCGTTTGAATCAGGAATAGTAATTTTGGGATAGAATAGTTCGTAACATACGAACCATACGAACCATCAAATATTCGAATATTCGAATCAAGCGTACCATTAAAATTATTCAAAGGTTCGTTGCTTTTTTAGTAAAAATTTTCTTTGTTTTATTAATTTAGGACGACCAATTCGTTTTTTTTTTTCATAAATATAAAGGTATTTTCCAGACATACCGTAGGTGGACACATTGTTTTTATAAAGGCCGATGATTTCTCCACATTGAAAGTGGCATTTCGAAAAAACTTTTTCGAAGATTTGTTCAAAAAATTATTAAAAATTATGCTTGTTTACAAAAAAATTTTAAAATGACAATTTGTCAAAGAAATTTCGGTCAAAGCTTAATATGTTAAAGAAATAAAATTTTGTATGCATGTAATTTGAGAACCTAAGCTACAAGATAATATCATTTATTATGCGTGTTTTTGTGCAATGATTGTTTAAAAATGCACGCGACTTTTGCCATGTAGTGTATTTCTGTATTTGGTTCTAATGATATAGTTGGATGGAATAGTTAAAATAGTTTGAATCAAAACTTTTAATGATTATGGTTCAAACCGGTTCATACGTAACTTTACAATATAGCCAATAAATAAACATAATAAACATATGGTTTGATTTTCTTAGAACGCCGCGATTGATTATGTAAATGCATATTTCTGAAAACTCAATTAATATGGGAAAATGAAAAACTCGAAAAAGTAGTCATTAACTTTTGAAACTTTATTATTAAAGTAAATAATGTTTAAAGAATATCCTTTTATATTGAAAGAGGTTCCCTGTGTAAAGTTACGACATCAGAAAACAATCGAATATTCTACGCAAATTCTCTGTTTTTGTCAATAATCCATAGAAATTACACAAGAGCGTATATTTTACACAAATTATGATTTATGCAGATTATACGTATATTGTTGTTGATTTTACTGTTTTCCGGATGGAATATTCTAAAATATCACGTTTTTACTTCAAAGGTAAGATTTTCTTTTCAATTTTGCTTTAAATGTCTTAACAATTGGTGAGAAAAGATGCAAGCTTTCATACTGATATTGTTTTATAGAAAGTATGATAATGTGTTCTATTAATTAGCTTAGAAAGTTTATAGAAAATATCAAAAAACAACAATTCAATTGTCGATTCAACGGACGGAAAAGATATCTTTTGCCCAAAAACAGATATTCAAATAAATTTAGTAATTTGACAATAATTTTTTTTGTCTCATAATATGCACATACATGCGTGCTTTATTTGGTAAAAATATAATAATAATAATATACATCAATGTTCTCTTTAGAAGTTCTTTTGTTTTGTTGAACTTCGATGACACTATAAGAAAACTTGACTTGGTTTTTTTTTTAATATAAATAATTGGGAGAATTCTATCAACAAACTATCATTGTTTTAAAAAAAAAAAAATGCACACAATCAATAATAATAATATTATTTTCTTGTTCCTGTTCTTATTCGTATTTGCAACAATGATCAATTCATTCCCGCATAATGATGTCAGAAAAAGAGCAGACGATGTTGGTAAATACACTCAATGTCCTGGCACCTTTCCCATTACTGTTATCGAAGATACATACACTCCAGCAATAATGGTACCCGACCAAAACATCACCGAACACATTATATGGGATAGCACCGTCGAAGTTTTGCCAACAACTATCTTTACTTTGACTGTCACCGACCTTAATGGCGCATTGAAATTTTCATATCAAGAGAATTTCTGTACAAGTCCGCATAAACCCCTTAATATAGAATGTCCAATTCCTGCAGGACACCTCGACTATAAAGCTCGATATGCAATCCCTAGTAGTCCTGACCAACCTAAGGCTCAAACTGTCGAGACTCTCGCAAAAATAACTCGTAAGTTATCTATGTTTATTTATTAATTTGCTCGGAAAATGGTTCTTCTAATATTTATTCTGTTATTTTATTATTTAGTTACCAGCCTGGATGGAACAAATTTAATGTGTAAAGAAGGCAAAACCTCTATAGCATTTCCTTAATCATATATTTTATATTTTTCATGTGGTTTTTTTTTTATTAAATATTTAAATTACAAATGTCAAAGGCAAACATTTGAAATGTTATAAAACTTATCGGTCAATATTTCTGAAATGATTGGTCCATGTGGGCGGATTTGATGATAATAATAATAATAATAAATGAAAATTGACCGGTAAATGTGATAATTGAGGTCATATAGATTTTAAAAGGTCCGAGATAATTTTTCTGCATATATTTATCAACGATGTAGATAGGTTGTACCTAAAAGAGTCTATTAATATATGGAATCTCAGTGACAGCAATAGACGAATAAACCAAGATTTATTTTATTGCATTCAATATTAGATTAATTGATGAAAATCTCGAGAACTCTGAAAATAAAAAATTTTAAATATTAATATTGTTGAAAATTAATGAATAAGTTGATCGTTGATAAACTTGTATTTGATGAAAGGAAGACAATTTTATTTGTTTTCCTTTATAATTTTCTAATTTAAAGAAATCTATTACTACTATATTAAGATAATGATTAATGCAGTTACTCAATCGAGAAAATAAAATTTAATTCAAAGCAAAAAAAAGAAGGTTTGGCCGTTGTGTTATCATGAAGGAGTAAGTCACCACAATAGAACCAGTCAAAATGGATGAATTATTAAAAGGATCTTTTTTATCCTTAATGAACAAATAGTTGATATTTAAATAGATTGAAAATATCAATGAAAATGATTTAGGCTGGTCAGTGAATTGTGAAATTTTATTGTTATATTATTTATAACAAGCTTTTTTTTTAATTCTCTAATAAAATTCTACAACATAAATATAGATATGAGTAAAGAACCCTGGTGCTAATGTCAACTACTAAAATGAAGAGTTTTATTAAAAAAATTACGAAATAAAGTTATCAAATTGACTTATATGAAAAAATATATACCGTTATTTCGTTATTGTGAAATAATCGTTTAAGCTTGTCTGAGTCGGCATGTCGTTGTTATCGTCGTCGTCGTCATCATCAAAGTTATCTTTAAAATCAATGGTGAAGACTTTTAATCGTGACTGTTTTGTCCCAATAAATGTATATAAAATCACGTCATCTTGTTTCTAACTATGTTTCTGTTAGTTGTCAGCTACTAACTGATATCCCGGTTATCCTGCTTTTCTAACTAAGATAAAATAAAGAAATGAAATGTATACAACCATACTACTTGAGGCGTCTCTATAACCAACATAATGAAATCAAAGGTTTATTAAAGGTTGGCCAAACCATTAATCATCAGAAAGGGTCATGAATCAATCATACCGACTTTATTAATTAATTAATTACAATCAAAGACTGTTTTTATGTAAAGGTGTTATTGAATGTGCGTTATTAAAAATTGAATTATCCAAAGATCAATTATTAAGAAAAATTTTTTTTTCTTTACACTGATATTTATACTTCCCAAAGTATTACAAATCAGATGACCTTTATCCAATAAAATAAAATAGAATGTTTAATGGTGATTACTGATGCTAATGCCAATTGATTGATAATAATCGGGACCCCAATATGGACCTCAATTTACTATCTTACACCCGTTCTTTCATTTTGATTGGACCAAAAAAGGGTGATAAAACTCCGAAGAAAATTTAAGCAAAAAAAAAGGCATTTTCGTAAAAAAGTATATTACACGAAATTTAATTAGTCTCAATTTTTTAACATTTTTGAAATGTTATAAAAATGATTTTGCTTTAATACTTAAAGGTGTTCAATGTACAAATTCAAAATTTTCTTTAATTAAAAAAAGGAAATAGGGATAAAACTTCTCGGATGACCTTCTGAAAGTAACTCTACCTTTCTTAAAGAATATTAAATATCAAGAAGGAATGCTTCGTCATGATTCGTTGGGAACTTGATGAATGGACTTTAAAACATTAAATGGCTTTAGAATTTCGCATACTTTGAATTCTCTTTTCTCTTCATGTTTGTTATCCACATAATAATAACAAATATACATATAAAAAAAACTATTTTTCTAGACAGTGCTGAAATAAAGGATTAGTCTTCATACTAATTTCGTGTGAATCTTTTTTTCTATTCTTTGTTTATACATATACGTAGTAAGAAAGATATTGAATGGTGAGTAGCTTGGAAGGCGAATTCTCAAGCATAACAAGGTATAGTTTAGAGAGATTGACTTGGAAGGAGAACTCCCAAATATAGTTATAGCAAGGGAATAGACAGTAACAAGGAATTGTAAAGATATATTAAGTATCGTATGTTATTGGAACTTACATTTAACTCAAACACGATCTCACAATATATAATCCTTCCCCTTTCTCAAAATTCTTATAATATATATGTATGCTTTATTTTTTTTTTTGCAAGATTCAACATTGTTCCTTCATTCTAGATCTTTAAACCAATATGTTGACAATATAAAATTAATATATGTATGGGTATGAACACATGTACTATCCTACGATTTTTTTTTTTTGCGGCTAAATTCACAAATCTCTGTCTTCATCATCATCCACAAATCCAGAACCATCATCATAAGTATCATTGTATGGTGATTTTCTTGTTAATTTTGTTCTTGTATCCCTGTCACATAATTTATGATATTTTCTTTTACGGGTTCTATTGATTTTAAGTGCATTAGATGATTTTCGAGCTTTTTGTCTTTTTTTTTTGTTGCTCCTTATATTCTTTCGTTAATCTTTCAATTGTTGAAAAGTCAATATATCGGGTTTTCATTTGCTTTATCCATCTTTTATGTGTTAAGCCGTGTAAATTGTTAGGTGTGAAAGAATAATAATGACTTGAGATTTTCGATCGAAACTCAAGAGCTTTTGTTTCTTTATGTGCAATTGCTATATATCTTGGTCTTCCAAGTTCATAAGAATTTAATGAATATGATTCTTTTCCAATATGAAGTGTTTTTGATCCATCAGACCATTTTACCAATTTTGTATTTGTTTCTTTCTCAATGATCTAAATATTTTGATTGAAACAATTATAAAATAAAATAATAATTATAATAATATTAATTCTTAAAAAAAATTTTTTACCTCATTCTCACCATCTTCTCTTTTTCTCTTGTTATAACGCCATCTAATCGAGCTTGCTGTTGCAAATCTGACACCCTTACAATAATTTGACTCATTTTCTCCATAATATGTCTTGGGATCAAAATTTGTATATGATTGAGTAAAAAATCTTGGCAATTTTATTAAATCAAGCTTATTAAAAAAAAACTCTAGTTAGGAACTAATAATTGGGGCCCATAGATTCAATACAATAATATATATAAAGTATCTCTCTTTACCTTATCGGTTTTAGTGTGAGGAAATGCATTGAATATTTGTATATCTGCTACTTTAGAATGGAGGTTTTCAGCCCTTCTACAGCAGCAAGAACAGGAATAAAAAGTGTGATGTTTGTTAAATAAGATAAAATGGAACATATTTAAACAACTAATAATTATTACTTTTCTTCTGAGGCATCTTCACTACTTCCACCTGTTCCAAATAAATCTTCTGCCTCAAAGTCATATTTATCCTCTGATGTGTTATTGTCCTCCATATAGGTAGATGTAAAAATTATTGAATATCTTGATTTTTATTATTATTATTATAATTTATATAAACAAAATCAGGATTATTATTTTCGAGTAAATATTATTTTAAAGATGTGCTTAAACTGAATGATTGGATAATATTAATTTTTTATTACATATTCTTTTTTTAATATGTATTACAAATTCTCTCAAAGTGACGACGACATATTAATATAATGATCTCAAACTTCTATATAATCATGACATCACGGTCCGCGCCATTTATCGATTTTAAATATTAAAAGATCTGAAATGTTGTACGAGAAACTTCGGTAAACAATAATAAAAATAAAAGAATAAGATTATCAGAAAATGATGGTTTTGAGAGCTATCCTAATTAAATATGCTTGCAGAAACCTCTAATTACTGCCGAAACTTTGCTGTTTGGCTTCTGGAGGGGTTTTCAGCTGGCAACCATAACTCTAGTTATTAAAAAGCAATGGCGAGTCATTATAGTTGATTTGATTGCTTTTTATTTACTTGGAGAAGCCAACAATGATTATAATTTGATTCAATTATAAATATATGTTTGCAACTCTGAGATATCTTCTTGCAGCAACTTTAATGTACAATGTTGATTGTTTTTTAAATAATTAATTTAGATTAGTTTAAAACTCTTTGTATAACAACTAATCTTGCAGTAAGTTGAATTCTTTTCATAACTTAGAAGATAATACTCCAAAAGTCGATTTAATATTATAGAAATCATTTCTAAACTAAAAAATAAATATATTTAGGTCATAAACGAAGAAACATCGGATATTGTTCTTGTTAATGATGTAAGGGCCTTTGAAATATAGCCAGCTCATAAAATCTCATTAAATTACACAATAGCTTAAAAACCTTCTTTGTAATACAAATTTCTTTATATAGGTCGTTTTAGATCATGATCACCGTCAATGGAGAAACATAAAGACTGCTTTTTATAAAGAGTCTTTATCCGAGGTAAAGTTCAGATTTAATTCTTTTAAATCAGTTAACGCACACATAGTCAAACCTAATTAAATTCTTGTCATAATGGATTTATAAAATGTTTGCTTGTGTCCTGTTCATCCACTGTGACTGTACTAACTTTAGAATTTTAATTCAGAATATCTTCAGAAGCATACCTCAAACTAATTCTAAGTTTTCTGATGAAGTTGAAGATGACAGATGAACAGATAAACAATTTAAAGATATGCTGGTTCAAAGATTATATTACCGTAAAGTCTGGAAAGATAGCACCCCTACTTTAAAACAATTGAGCGTCAGTATTAAAAAAATGTTACACATATATACCAGACTTTACGGTATTCAAAATAGGCAAATATCATAAACATTAGTGAAGAAAAATGCCATCTTATAAATCAAGAATTGTAAACTGAAAAATGATGCAAAAATAAATTCATTTTCAGCAGTTCACTTGATATAGATGGAATAAAAGATTGGATCAAACATAATCTTCAGGTAAACAAAACTAATCATTTTTTAATTCTTGCTTTTTTAGAGAAAAATTAAAAGAAACAGATTTATTTAATGATTTGATATTAAATAATCAATGCAAGTTTTGATGATCAGTTAGATAAATTTATGGACGAAAATATCAACAGATTTTGAGCTATTGAAATTATGTATTTATATCAAGTTGAAACAACAAATGTAAACCATGTTGGATGGCCAAATGGCCAAAAAACTACTTTGTCACGGCCAAATACCAACACTGCATTAATGATGATAATGATGATGATAAATTAATATTAAAATGTATCGAGTGACAAAAGTTGCATACTATGGAATTTGTACTTTCGTTATGCAAAGTCACATGAAATCATGCAACTTTGTAGATAGGAACTTGGTTTTTTTCAAAAATGTAAAAATTTTCTCTTTTCTTATATTAAAATAAATAGTTTACTCTTGAGGAGCTGTGGATTCCACGCAAAATACATATATGAATTTTATAAAAAAATTAATAAAATTGCAGAAAAATCGATCAACATCCCTAGTAACATGCATCTTCACATGTAACATTGAAAAAATTATCCAATATGTTTTTATCTTAAAGAACCAAGAAAATCATATTAATATAGTTGTTGATGTAATTCTTGGTAAATTCGTCGTATCTTAGAAAATTTACTTAAAATAGAAAAGAATACAAAACTTTCTATATCAATTACAATTTAACCCTTTACCCATAATTTCATATGACATAAAATTGCTTTGCCTGATTTGGATATGACTTGTAATAAAAATTTTCTGCTATACCCAAAATGGCCACACCACTAAAAGTCTATTGTTGCTTTCACAGCCCATGCGGACAATTTCCTAAAGGTTACACCTTTATCCCTCAGTTCGTAGGGATAGAGCCTCAGCTTGGGAAAACATGTAAGAGGGATATCCCCCTTATCAATCTTATCGATCTTTGGATATCGGTCGGATAATTCACTCAAGATCTATGGACCAGGTGATCAGATATATATCCGTGCATTTATATTTATCCCTCGCCAGGCTAAAAGCTGTAGCCCTCTGAACACAGTGATAAAAGTCAGACCTACCCGGAAATCGTCCGCATATGGTGCACTTTCAATTATAATAATCCGGAGTCCTTTACGCAACAGCCCTGGTTTAAATGCCCAACCCGCGTTGTGTAACTTTCAAAACAAACACAAATCTTTGTTTTGTTTATTGATTTCAAAAACGTCCACATCTGACCAAGGAAGACAACGTCAGACTCTATTACATTTCTGGAACCAGGGCGTGAGAACTTCACATTTTGACAAAGATTCCCTTTCTACCATCTATTTTAACATTGAAAAACGGGCAATATTTTGCACAAAGGTGGTGATGGTTGACAAAAGAAGATTACTGCGGATGCTGTACGTTTGATTGGACAAACTATCAGAAAACTATGGTTATAAAAAAAGCCATCCACAAGTTACCCTATGCTAACAACAGCCCACAAGGAGAAAGAATTGAATGGGCAAGGAAACACTTGAATGTTGACTGGTCACAGACGTTAATCACCAATGAATACAGCCTTTCAACTGTTTAGGAACACAGTGGGATGTTGGCATAAAGGTGTGAAACCAGTTCATCACATGCCAAAAGATGGAATCAAAATTTTAGCATGGGGTGGATTTTGTGTAAACGGAAAAATGGATCTTCTTTGCTTTAGTCAAATGATGTATGTAAATTTTTATGTGGAAATGCTTGGAAATCATATTCCAGATATATATGGACAATGATCCTAAACATACTAGTAGAATCACCCAATCATTTCTCAACGAAAATGTTCCTGAATTAATAATGGACTGGCCATCTAAACAATCTTAACCTTAACCCACCAAAACCAGGGCACACAGTGGATGCTCTAATTAATAGAGCCAAAAGAAACATTAACAAAATTGACACTGATGAATCATATTATGGTCCTAATAAAAAATCAAATCAGGCCTAGGGCGTCCAGGATTATGCTTTTGCATAAATTGCATCAATGATTATACATATATATTAAAATTAGCCAATCAATATAGGCCACAATTCAATTATAGAATGAAAAATGGCGGTTTCTGCATTAGAATATTTGAGGAAAAAAAAGTCATTATAATAATCATTTTTACATTGAAACTGGGAAATTGTATTGTTGTTTTTGTAACCATACTATAAATCATGAAAAAAAATCAATTATTGATAACCATATAGAATCAGTGAAACATAAAGCTGCTGAACAAAATAATGATCGTAACAAAATCAATATTGCAATTATTGAAGCATTTACTAAAGCTGATATTCCTGGATAAAATAGATAAATTAAAGTCTTTTTAATTCATATTGTAAGAATGGTAAGAAAATTTTCACATCAAAAAAAATTAAATTTAATTTAATTTGAATATTTTAATGTAAATTATCATTTATTTTTATTATTTCCTAGGAGGTTATATTGTAGGTTCAAATCAACTTTAGGAAAAATATTTGCCAATGAGTTATGAATTTGAAGTACAGAAATTAAAAAATCTAATAAAAAATAAAATGATTAGTATGAAACTACTGATAGTAGAAGTAGAAAAGTAGTTAACATTTTAAATTAGCTTCAACTGAATTTGTAAAAAAAGCTGATGCTGTAACAATATCACAAACAGTCATGAGTGTTTTAAATTCTATAACATATCATATAGCAATGTCATTTTTTTTATTTATGACAATGCAAGTTATATGAAATTTGCATATTCTTTTTTATCTCCATTTTTACCAAACATGTTTCATAATTTCTGTTTGGCACATATCTTTAGTTTAGTAGGTGAATGTTGGATCAATTTTAAAAAATTTGAGTTGGTAGATTTTTTTGTAGCAAATTTCCAATCATTATTTACTTATAGTAATTATAGGAAAAAATGATGGATTGAGCATCTTGAAAATAATAATATTTCATCACCATCATTGCCACCAGTACCAGTGAAGTCATGTTGGAACAGTTGATTTAACTTTTTAATATGGATTCAATCTTACTTTCATTTAATTGAATCAGAAATTGAATCAGAAATTGTAGCCAATGAAGAAATCAAATCCCTAAAAAATTTAAAAGAAATATTTGAAGATCCAAATAAAAAAATATATTTGGAAGTAACCATTAGCCTTATTAAATTTAATTCTTCAAGGTAAAAAAATATGGTTTGCATACTTTTCTTAATAACTTTTCTCTAACCAATAATGAATGATTTGGAATTCTTTAAAATTAGAAATAAACCAGTAGCTGCTACACATTCAGAAGTAACAAATACAATGCTTCTTTCAGGTTGCAACCAACCACCTTTAAACAATGAAGTTTTGGGGATAATTAATGATTATTATTTGGATTTGGATTATTATATTGCCATTTTTAAAGAAGCATTTAAATTATCATTGGACAAATTTAAAAAACATATTGAAAATCATCCAGTGGTTCCTTTGTTTAAAGCAATCAAATTTCAATTATCATGCCCTTCAACATAATTTGTCATCAAAGAGTTCAACAACTATAGTGATAATCTCATAATGAATAGGGAATTTATTGTAATTTACATGAGAAAATTTCGACTTAAATAATTATTGGAATGAAAAGATAAATATATTCCCAACATTAAGTCCAATCGCATTGAAATATATTTGCTTCCTGTGTCTGGTGTTGATGTTGAAAGATCTTTTTCAATTTATAAAAGTATATTAACTGATAAATGCACAGCTTTAAAAGAAGGTTCAATTAAAAAATTAAATTTCATGCATTTTAATTTTTCTGATGAATAATAAATAAAAATTTTAATATTAATTTTGGTCGGGATTATTATAAATTTGCCCAAAAATTATGAAAAAAAAAAGCATCAGGGCATAATTTGGAAGAAAAAAAAAGCATAATCCTGGACACCCTAATCAGACTTCATACTCTAAATAATTTTGATAAGGATGACGCCCCGTTGAAAACTTGTGGAACAAAATGTTGGAAGAAGATTATTGTTAATTAAAATGTTTTATGAAGGAGAAATGGGGATAATATTCTCAATATTATTTAATTAATTTATGAAAGGTCGTTGTGAAATTGATCATTGAAAAAAATGGCGAAGTAATATCATATTATAATGAAATATAGGTGATGATGTTTAAAAACGAGCTATTGCACAATCATTCGGGTTTTGTTGTTGTTCTACAATGTTCAATTTATTGTTCTAATTATTTTTGTTACAAATAGATTTTTGTTTGCCTTATAAAAAAATTTCTGAAAATAATTAAAAATAAATACGGCAGAATTGTAGAAATTATGCTATTGTAGAAATAAGAGTTCATCCAAGAAATTATAATTATATGAATATATATATATATATTAATATATATATATTCATTAAAACATAAATCCAAGTTTTTCTTCATAAAAACATAAAATTTTTAGAAAAGTTGTGTACTTTACGTTCCAGCATTTACTTGATATGCAAAGCTCTTCAAGGTTAGATAATTATATAAAGATACTAATTGGAATATTTGTGTGTATATCAGAACTGGCCGCATAATTCAAATGAGCTCTTGGCTGAACTGACAAGACAATTATTACTAAATTAGGATTTTAAACACCTTTACGCTGCAAACAATCATGCAAAAATTAATTGTTATAAATAATTTATCTATCATAGATAAAATGATGGCTTTGGTTTTTTTCTATGCTTTACAAAGAATTTTCTGAGGTTTTCTGATAGAAAAATCAGATTGTTGTTTTCTCATTGATTAAATGGATTCTGGCTTTCGGTGGAATTATAATCCCTTTTGATTGGTTAATTTATTTTCCATTTTCATAATAGTGCGGAAAATACGTCGCCGAAAAAAATAAAATATTAACAAATTTGTATGTAAATTTATTTAAGTGTAACCAATCGGAAAACCCTTAAAAATAAATGGATTTTTTGAGCAATCAAGTGATAAATAATAATAATATGATATAAAAATTTTTTTGTGCTTTGCATAAAATATAAAAAATAATTACTTAAATTGGAAAGAACTACTGTTTTAAATTTCGTACTATTGACGGACAGGGATTATATTATTCCCTCAAAAAAAAGAGTATATAAAGGCGTTGAATTTCGATAGCTTTTAAATCATAAAATCTTCATTATTTATAAAACATGATAAAATCAACAAAACAAATTCTTTTAACCCAATCATTATTATTAATTTTTTTAATCGTAAATTCATTATTGATCGACGCCAATGAAATAAATTATTTGAAACCATTGGAATTTGAACGCGACAATCCAAGAGTTAGGAATATCATTGCAGGATCATTTGTTGGGGGTAAATTATTATTAGAAAATAAAAAAAATAAAATTTTATTAAAAAAGTATTATTATTAATATATATATATATATCTCTTTTTTTAGGATGGAGTCATTTAAGACCATTACTAGAAATATCTAATATTTTAGTCAAACGTGGCTATAATGTCAGTAATAAATTATTTATCTATTTATTTATTTATAAAAAAATAACTTACATTTATTTATCTTATCAAAATATTTTCAGGTCACGTTAGTTTCACCGGAAGGTTATTCACCAAAGCCTGAATATGAAAAAATTAAACACTATTCTACAGGAAAAAAATTTGTTGCAAGCGAAATTGATGCTTTTAAAAAAACGTTTTACACTAGAACATCTGCCTTTGATATATTTCCCAGCATGATTAGGCTGCAAATTGATCGATATTCAGAACATTTGAAAGTTTATGAAAGAGTGTCCAATGAAGTGAACCCGGACTTGTTTTTGTGTGATTTTGGAAATAATGAAGTGTGTTTTGATGTGGCCTTGAAATTGGGCAAACCAGCGGTTTCTGTGACAAGCTTTCTACTCGGTTGGTAGAAAATAATGGTTATGTTAATTATATGAGTAATAATAATAATTTTATTAATAATATAAAATTTTTTTATTATAGCAATTCAGCAAGCACCCTATCTATCCGATCCGGTCCATGGTTGTAGTATAAATATGGAAAATGAATCATTTTTAGAAAGGTTAAAATGTTTCGTATTCCCAAAAATCAAAATGTATCAAGCATATAAAACTATCTCTTCAGAAATGAATGAAAAGAGAGTAGAATCAGGTATTCCCGATGTTAATGTATTTGAAAGATACGCGAATGTTTTGTTTTTGATTGATGGATTTTTTGGATTTGAAGTTCCATCAAAATTAGCACCAATTCATCAGGTAAATTTTCGAATTTTAAAAAGAAATTTTTATATTATTTATTTATTTATTTATTTATCTATCTATCTATCTATCTATTTATTTATATCAGTTAATCGGACCTATAATGTCAGATACTTATCCACCATTAGCACCAGAAACAGAAAAATTTCTAAAAGAACATCCGCGTACAATGTTCGTAGCACTCGGCACAGTGGTACTTACTTCAAAAAAAACCAATGGAATATTATTGCAATCATTTCTTGAAGCAGTAGAGAATAATGTGGTTGATGGTGTGATTTGGGGATTGTCAAAAGTAAAAGTTGATTCCATACCTGAAACCATAACTTTATCGAGTGGCAAAGTGTTCAACACAACAGATATAATCAACAACAAACATCCAAACATTCAAATTTTATCATTTGCACCACAATTTTCAATTTTGGCACATGACAATTGTAAAGTGTTTTTAAGTCACGTTGGGCAAAGCAGTAGCAATGAAGCAATGTATAACGGTAAGCCTGTATTGGCATTGCCCATTGCTTTTGATCAATATGGAAATGCAGAGAAATTGAAAACGTTTGCTGGAACTGCTTTAACTTTAGACAAAATAGATTTAACTGTTGAAGAAGTTTTAATAAAGATTCAAAGATTGTTGACTGAAGAAAAATTCAAGATAAATGCCGAAAAAATGAAATTATTGGCAAGAATTAACAGTAAAGGAAAATATAAAGCTGCTGATTTGATTGAATTTGCAATCCATTCAAATGAATTAAATCAAAAACTAAACAGCGTCAACAATGATAGGTTAAGTTTAAGTTTAAGAGATGGTCAATATTTAAGTCAATTTATTTCGCCTGACACAAGAATGGGATTTATCAGAGGAAATTATTTCGATGTTTATCTGACTTTGCTTGTAATAACATTAGTCAGTCTTGTAATTAGTATTTTCTTAATTTATAAGTTAGCTCGCTGGATTTATATTAAAGATTTATTCAATCTAGCGAAAAATAAACGGAAAAGTGAATAATTTAAAAAACATTACTTTTTTTTTTATATATATATAATATCTAATTTTTAAAAAACATTACTTTTTTACAAAATAAAATGTCTATTTATTTATTTATTTATTATGTGATGGTATACAGTATATATAAAGTGTATTATTTTTTTTTTTCATTTAATTACTATCCTCGGTCTCCGAATCGAACGTGCTAGGCTATAAGAGTTTTTGGACTTTATTATTAGTTTCGATATTTTATTAATTTTAATTTTAACGTATATTGCGGAGCATTAGCACCATGTAAATAATTTTTAATATTAATATCAATCGGCTAATTTTTAAACGGTCAATTGTTTAACCGCGCTGTTGTAATATAATAATAACAACAACAACAACAACAACAACAATATTATTATTATTATTATTATTATGGTTTATAAATAAGGACATAATGACGGATGTAACAAATATTATATTTTCAAAAAATGATTGTAATAATAATAATAACATATTTTGTGTTTTTATAAATTTTTAAATTTAAATTAGCATTCCAGATTAACCAATCGGATAAAAACCGTTTGAATTTTTTCATTATTTATTACAAAATTCAAACAATGCTTAGCTAAAATAATTCAAAGTTATAAATTTAAACAAAAAGAGGTTATTGTGCGAAAGTATTTAGCCGATTAATGAATCAAGGATGGACCTGGGGTAAGACATGATGAGTGCTTTCGGCGAAGAATATATAAGTATCCAAAATGTTCGATTACAATATATACTGTAAACTTCGACCAATACCTGCTTTACGAGAGTTTTGTGAATGATTATAAATAAAAAAGTGATCTGATCATTGACAACATGTTTATTCACCAACTCATTGACGTTTTCATTCGTAAGAAAAAACTTCTAAATTATTCTTTCCGAGGCAAGTCAACAATTTTTGATTATATCAGATCGGAAAATATATATGTAATCTTATTTTTACAAGTTACCCAAACAATAAAAATGTAGCATGCAACCTTCGCCCACATACATCATACATAATTACCTTCTTTACTCATTTTCATTTGTAATAAAGTATATTTATAAGGCATAAATAATCCAAGATGGCCTAGAAACTTCTCGTTTATTACACATAAAATGATGCAAGCTGCGTAAAAAAATGTATATTAATATTTAAATGTTTTATTTATTTATTTTAAAAATAATTAATATTAAAAAATGCAATCAGTTAATAATTTTAAAAGGAAAAGAATTAATTGATTATATTTTTTTTATCTTTTCAGGCTATGAATGTCAGTTATATTACTAACAATCATTCATTCCCTTTATAAAAAATGTTTACATTCAATCACTAGAATCATAATTTCCCGAATAAATGGATTTTGTTGCGTGTATTCTATTAAACTAGTTGTTAAAATTATGCCTTATGTGTACTAACTATAATTTAAAAATAAATTAATTTTTCTTTACTATTTTATACACTTCGTATTCATCTAACAAATGTACTTTATTGTTCTTATTTTTCAAATTCAAATTTCTCTCATAAAAAGTAGTATAAAAAGTATAAAAACAATAGGGTTCATTATTAATACTAAATAATAATTGTAAATCACCAAAATTTATAGATTTTTCATGAAATTCTATTCTACCTAAAGTAACATTGATATGTTTATTAGTATGAAATATTGCATGATCATAATTTTTGACTCTGCTTAATATTGTTTCATCAAGTTGATTTCCATCAACCCTGAAAATAAAACTTTTACTTGTATGAATATAATATCCATCATCTAGAGACCTTTCTTTTATATTCCAACAAACTGGGTTATAACCCCCCACCAATGTACCCGTTTCTTTAATTCTCATAACCACTACAGTTTGTTCAATATTGTTGCATTTCTTCTCAAAATTTGATCTTGCAAATCCATCTCGAGTACCTTGAAAAATTAATTGAAATTTATAAGGTAATTCATCTTCTTTATTGTCATCTTCTTTATAATCAATCCAATTAGATAATAAAAATTTCATCTCTAAATTTAATAGCTTTCCATTTCCTCCTGGTTTTGAATCTTTTGGGAGAAGTAGTAACGTTGGTTTTGATTCCTTATGACTATAATATTGAAAAAGTTCTTTGTATAATTCTTGATTAAAAACTTTTTTAAACGGTAGAATTTTTTCATAAAAATCTTTTGAAGAAATTTCGTTAAATGTTATTAAAGGAATAATATCCTCCAATATGTTTTTTAGTAAACCAAAATCATTGTCATCCCATTCTGAAATATCTTTTTCTAATAATTTTTTGTTTTGTCCCACTCCCCATTGAATAACATGATCCCAAATTTTAATTACATATAAAGGTATATCACTCCTTTCTAATATAGACTTGAGCATTGTTTTATCAATTTCTTCCATCCCATCGGATTCTAAAAATAATTCTGGGGAATTATAATATAATTCCTCGCAATATTTTTGAAGCAAACCAAATGATTGATGCACTGATATATATTTATGGAAATAAACTAGATTATGTTGTATCCATTCTTTTTCTTCGTGAATTAAATAATATTGTAAACTTACAAATAGTTCACTGAAGAATAATTCATCACATGCTTCAAGAAGCTCTAAAATTTCATTTGGATCCAGATTAACTATATCAATAGTTCCATTATACATGTAACTTTTTAAAATAAAAAAAAGTTTTAATATAACAATTCAATTCAATTATTCAATTATTTAAATCTTAAATAAATTAAGCTTACATTAAAAGAACTTCGAATATTTTTGGAGAAATATTTTCTTTTGAATATGAAATAATACCACCGTTGGTTTTTTTAATCCAGTTGTTTGATAATGCGGTTTTAAAATACAAAGACCTTGCTTTTAAAATATTCGAATGAGCTTTGAAAACTTTAACATCGTCTTCTCCAACTTTGATTTCCATGTCATAAAAGTCTGATTCATTCAATAAATTGGTTAAATCATTTATTAGCTTATCAACATATCTTATTGGCAAGCCATCATTATTATTAGAATATATGGGGTCGTTAAATAAAAGTGCAATATTTTCCAAGCTGCTTGACATTTTTAAAAAAAAAAAAAAAAAAATTAAAAATTCAAAAAACAAATTAAAGTTTGTTTATTCATTATTTAAATTCAAAATTGGATAAAACTCAGTGCGGGGTGATTCCGGTATCACGTTACATGCGCATTAGCATTTTCTGCAGATGGTTTAATGATTTTCTAAGTTTGTATTGAAATTTCAACACTGTATCTCTTTTTGGTCTAATGACGTTTTTTAAACCTGTGACTTATTTATTTATATTATCTAATTTAAAAATCTTCATTTCCATTTCCAAGTCTTTCTCTATAAGAGGAAATATCTATTACAAATATTACAAATAAGGTTATTTTTAATAGTGGTGGTGTACAAGAATGTGTGAAATTTATTAGTTCAGATGGATTTGAATAAAAGATGTAATTTTTATAGAATGTTCGTTATATCATTCGATTCTATTTAATATTGAATTGCTAAGTTGATTTTCATCAATCTTAAAAATAAAAGAACTTTTTCTTTTTTAATCAAATTATTTGATAATGTGGTTTTAAAATACAATGACTTTGCTTTTAAAATATTCGAATGAGCTTTAAAAATTAGTTTCATATCATAAAGTCTGACCTTTCAATGGATTGGTTAAATCATTTACCATCTTATCAATATATCTTATATTGGCAAGGCATCATTATTATTAGAATATATAATGTTGTTAAATGAGGCATTTTACTGTTACACACTAACATAAAAATTTGGAAATTTTTTAACATCTGATCAATTGGATAATTGGTAACAGACATTATTATTATGTGGGCTGTGCAAGGCTCTGAACGAATCGAATCAAATTTTAGAGTGATTCGATTCGTTCTGTAGTCGATTCGGTTCGATTTGATTTGTGACTCAATTCGAATCAATACGAATCAAACCAGATTCCTAAATTTTTCTTAATGTCATATTAAATACAGTGAATCTCAATGTAGTGTACCTCAATTTAATGGATAATAACAGATTGAGGTTTAATAATAATAATAACAATAAAATTCTTCTCAATACAACAGATTTCTTGATATAGTCACGACGGACAGACGGGACGCATAATAATAAGAAAAATTTTATATGTTTTTATATGTGAAGCAAAAATTTTAATTGAAAAAAAAAATCAATCAATTCGCGTCTGTCCTACCAAAAAAACAAACCAATAGGATAAATAATTAATGTGTATGCGTCGATCAAACAACAAACTTCTTTTTTTTAAAGATTTTAAAAATGCCAAAAGAAATAATAAAAGAAGTAAAGGAAAAGATGCCATAGAAGTAAAAGGGTGATAGCAATCATCGCAACTCGTCATCATTCTAAAAGGAATGGTGGGTAGTAGTTGCTATCATTGTAATTCGAGTTTAAAAGAAAGAAATAGTGGTGGCAATAATATACTAAAATTGCTCTTTTTTCTCATTTTAAGATCTATCACCACCACCAGTAGTAGTAGTAGCAGCGGTAATGATAAAGAAAACCAGGTTGATTTTTAAATTCTTTTGATAATGTCTCCTTTCTCTTTTATTTATTAAGTATTTATAGATCATTTCTGATGTGAACAAGATCCAAAGAAACAGTGAAGCTGCTTATGAAGAGTAAGTTTTTTTTCTTGCATTATCAATTATGATTATATTTTTGAAGCAAGCAATTATTTAAATATATCTTCTTCATGTTAATATAATATGTTATGGTGGGGTATCATCGACTTAAGGATAAATGGTGTTTCACCAAACCCAACTATCTAAAGACTAGTGCCGTAATCCAAAAAAGGAAAAAGTATGGTTGCAAAAGTGATCGCAAAGGTAATTGCAACCACTTTTTATATGCTGTAAATACAATTTACTACCATCATCATAATTTACGGCACTAGTCTTTACAACTATCCATCATAAAGTGCTCTCTGAAGAGGAATTCCAAAGTCTAAGAGATAAAGCAGCAAAATCAATTCTTTGACAGCAAATAAAAATAAGCGAATCAACAAAAATGCTATTAGAAGCGATGTTTTTTACAGATAATATCTCTATTAAGGCTCTCGCAGATGAATTTCGAGCGAACGGAATCAGAGGAATTAAATTTTATTTTATTGAAAATGGTAATAATGTTGACAGGAATATTGAAGAAACAATTAATGGATATGACAAAGATACAATTTATGTTGGAAAATGTTTTTTAGACATGTAATTGTTGCATACATATATATGTTTTTTAATTTATTCATGCTTGTGAAATACTAACTAAACATGTTGTTAAAATTTGCAAATTAGCCATTTCTCTGGATTGATAATTATAATACAGTATGTTTCAAAAAAAACGGCGGTTGGTAAAAATATTGTTTTTAATGAAAAAGTAGCCAAAATTATATAATGACAATTATACCAGAGAATCGGAGGATCTTAGATTATAACATATGAAATTTTTGAAGCATATTGTTATGTAGGCTTTAGAGCAATTATTAAGAAATTTACACATTGAATTGTTTTTTTCAAAATAATCAAATTCCTTTTGTTTCCATTTGACAAAATTCTAGAAAATCTTAAAGTACAAAAGTTTATACATAGTAAATTTTTATTATGCAGATCCTTGATTCTTATTCGATGTACATATCTAAACTCGATAAGTCGGACATTTATTTATATTATAAAGTACTTTAAACAGTTGATTACTGCGTCCGACTTATCGAGTTTAGATGTGTACCACACTTGACACAATAATAATAATACTAGTAGAAATTTTTTTTAAATATTACGAAAAATAACATGTACATACATGTATCATTAAAGTACATTTATACAACAATGCCATAAATGAATTTAATCACATGAATATCCTCTTTGGATACTAAACAATTTATTGAAATATATGATCGTACAAAATAAGCTTATCTAATTTTTAAAAAATCAATCCGTGGAATCCTGCCCTCCCCTACTGCAACCTCTACCCCTACCTCTTACCCTATTCCTTTCTCCTTCTTTTGATATTTTTGGTAAAAATTCTGCAAATGTCACAGCTTTTGGCCGTTCTGGTGTGACTCCAGTTGGATATTTAGTTTTAGGTTTCGCGATATGTCGCTTTCCTTCCTTTGCAAACTTCTCAAACATCCTAACCTCCTTAAGAATATTATATCGTAAACATAAGAGCGTTCGAATAAGTCAAGGTACATGTTCTAAGTTATCAGTAGAAGTTGGGATGACGAGAGCTGGAATCGTAAATGGTGAGAATAAGTATAATCCAGGTCCAATAAATATCATTTGGCCAATTTCAACATTATCACCTGAGTAAGTAATATAAATTATATTGTATACTAAAACAAAGAAATGCTTGAACACAAAAACTTACCAAATCCCTGAGCCAAGAAAACCTTCAATGTACTACATACTTCCCACGTTGGCAGTCTTGTTCTTGTCATAAACTTATTGATGGCAAAAACACCCTCATTTATCAATTTCTGCCTATCTTCATTAATTTTATCTGGGTCCGGATTATTGGGACCTTGAGCAAAAACAATGGAATTTGCATGGGTCGCTCAAAAAACTCCAATACACCATCAGCTTTAAAATTATTTTCTTGAACATCTATTTTTGTAGAAATACTTCGCTCACATGAAAAATAATGTAATGAGTCGATAAAACAAAATGTAATGAAAAACAGATATGCTAACACATGAGCTGTCCATGTACGTTCAGGGGTGTATTTCATGGCACCATTCATCTTTATGATAGTATCAAGGTGACTAGAGACGCTCTTAACAATAAACATACATATCAGGCATTTTAGATTGATCATAATATTGTGCTGACATAGGAAAAGTGTTGGATAGGTAGTGATATTTTTCGGGTAAGCCATCCAATTGATGCGTGATTTCCTCCATTTTAGCAATTGATTTGTTAAATTCTTCATTATCTTCTATATTTTTCGTCTCTTCATTATTTTCATTTACAAGATTATTGCCAGCTACTTCATCCACAACTACGTCATCATCAATATCTTCCAAGTTCTCTTCCTCCATAATCTGATCAAACAGCTCTACATATTTACGCGTCTTTTCATTTATGTACATATATCTTCATCGTCCAACGCTAGCCTTTTAAACAACAATTTCAACTCATCCTCATCTAGAAGGCCATGAACCTGATATAATGTATCTTTATCCCCTAAATTGATAACATGATAGTTTGTAGCATCTTGATTGTTCCAGATAGATCTAAGTTTACTATAATATGACGGAAATTCAACCCGGCCGAAAGTGTTGGAGACATCGATCACTGAATTCGCCAAATTTTCATCTGTAATACCTTTTTCAGCCTCTTGCTGTGTGTTGCGCGCACATTTTTCCAGCAGAAAAGGTGTGGTAGACCATTGAGTTTTCTCTTTCAGATCCGACACAACATTTTCATCAAAAACTTCCAACATATTATCTTCGAATCTTCCAATAGTCTTCGAATCTCTTATTGTGGATGGGGTTTCATCCTGGAACATCATGGGAAATGTTTTCCTGCAGTAAATTTGTCATTTGCATTAATTTAGCAATAAATATTTTATTATCTTTTTATTATGGTGTTAAGTTGTTATTAATTTATAACTAGAGTGACGACAAGTGATGGTGATAACCACCACCACCATCCTTCTCAAAACACTTACCCGAAAGAATCTTTGATATCATCATGTCTGTTTCTTCTTTTGTTGTCACGTTTTGGTGGTGGCATTTTAATAAAATTAAAATAAAAGAAGTTTGTGATATGATCGACGCGTACACATTAATTATTTATCCTATTGGTTTTTTTTTTGGTAGGACAGATGCGAATTGATTTTTTTTTTTGGAAAAACAATTTATTTTTTGACAGAGTCTAAGGCAGTGTTGTACATGGGACATGTCCTGGACACTGTCCAAAAATGTCTGCGTAACAATTTGTCATGCGGATGTGTCCGCTCATTTTCTTAAATGTCCCGGACTGTCCGGGACCAGTAGTACAAACCACAAGTTAAAACGTTTTGTAAACATGTGTCACCGATTAAATTTTGGGAGAGCGTATTTTTAATTGGTGATAACAATTATTTTTGTTTTGTGTGGATCGAATGAATAGGGATCAACGAAGTGATTTTTTTATTAGCGAATAATTTTGGGTAAAGAAGATAAAAGTTTTAAATAAAATATTTATTATTTTATTTATTTAGTTTTTC
>CAJVPN010000353.1:0-30717 GCA_910592215.1 Entrophospora candida
TTCCCTTAGTTTCATGTCTGTATCTCTTTATTTGAAGGCTCTGATGCAATTTTTATTTATATAGTTTTTACATATATTCTTATTTTTTTTAAAAAAAGTTAAAAAAGTTTGTTATTGATTGGCATTATGTTACATCACCTAATTTTGATTTAATTAGGGCATCTCACACCCCAATGGATGATACCACATGGATTGCACCATCAAAAGAAAAAATGAACAAAATTCTATCAATTGCTTCTTCTTTCTACCAATTAAATACCATTAAAATAAATTCTGACAAATCAACATTGATGGTCATTAATTCATCAGAAAATGATAATGAAACAAATGCAATGTTCAATAACATACCAATTCATTCCACTCCCACAAATACTCCAGTTAGAATTCTAGGAGTATGGTTCAATACTTCTGGTTCATGAAAACACCATAATACAATCAACACCTTCAAATCATTACTTTACCCCAAAAATTTAACAGGAGAACAAATCAAATATATAATAAATCATGTCCTTGCACCTAATCTAGAATACAGATATCAAACCACTTTCTTCTCTAAAAAAGAATGTAAACAACTACTTTCCCCTATCACAAAACTATTTAAAAACAAACTAGGTTTATCTTGGGCATTTCCAAACTCTGCTATTTATCATCCACAATTTTACAATCTGTTTGACTATTGGTAACTACAATGTCAATCAATGATTACAAACTTCATTGTTTATATTAATGATCCATCACTTGTAGGTAAAATAACATATATGCAACTAAAACAACTTCAATCTGCATTATGGATCCCTTTCTGCCCATTATTGATGACACAAGCACTTCCTACAAAATTCAACAACAAAAATATTACAGCTGTCTGTGTCACATTAATGATTTCTTTTCATATATCATGCCAACCTTCGTCATCTTCTCTTTTAACATCAAAGGTGGCAATGTCCCATTAATAAACATTATATAAAATCAATATTTCAAGATAATACCTTTACTCAAAAAAACACTCAATACTTTTCTTAGAACAATTACTTTCATGTGATTGCTCAAACTTTCTCCCAATAAACATGTTGTTACCTTTTAGTAAATTTCATAGGCCTCCTAAATGGTACAATATACTTAAATCTCAATTCTGTCAACCACAAACAAATTTTTTAAACAATATATCAAATTTACCTCACACCAACCCATTCATTTTCCCTTCCTTATACACACCCCCAACTGACATGAGATACAAACCTATAATAGCATCCATAATAAATTCTGATCCCATAATAACCAAGCACATATCATCTACATTGTACAGACATTATTCACATGTGGCTTGCTCAAAAGGCATTAATAAAGTTATTAATTCATCAACTAAATCCCATTCCTCATCTGATAGCATTATTTTTCTAAGCTTATTTCCATCTTTTTTATCTTCTCTATTTGTTGATGTGCATAAATCTGTTTGAAGTTGAATAATTGCATCTTTTAAAAGAAAAGATGATCAAATGCATAATATGAGGAGTTCCACCTAGTGGAAATATCTTGTACCAATTGCAAGGCTTCTGTATAACCTAAATGTTTTTGTACATTTTTTAATCTCTACTTGTTCTTGTGTTGAAAAAAAAAATAATTATCCTTCTTACACAAGATAATCATGTATTTTTCCGCAAAAATATCCGCAAATCACCAAATCAATTTCTAAATAAGGATAACACACACCCAACCCACCAATAAAATTGGAAATTTTCATGATGCTGCGCAAATATGCAGATATTTTTGCGGAAAAATACATGATTTTTTACACAAGCATAGTGATCACAATCATCATATTCATGAATATTCATTAAGGTGGTTACACTTATCAAAATCAAGTGATTGACACATAATTTTAAGGGATTTTCGGATTTTTGATAAGTGTAACCCCCTTAATGAATATCCATGAATATGATGATTATGATCACTACACAAGCAACCAATACCTAGCAATCATTAAACCTTTTCCAATTGCTAATTGTAATGTGTGTGGTAAATGTTTAATGGCATAACAACCAGGTTTTTGGTTAAGTAATTGAATGGAGGCAATCATATTGGCACCATTATCAGTCACTATAGATACAAATTCCAGTCTAAAATACTTTCATAAAGAGAATCAGCAATTACAACTGCAGGAACATATTTAATATCTAACATGATGTCAACTACACTAAAGTCTGTTTCAATAAAAGAAGCAGTAATACCAAGGTATCCATGCTTGGCTCTACTAGCCCAGAAGTCTGTAGTTAATGAGACATAATCAATTCTTTGTTGAAAAATTTCACATAATGCTTCTTTGTTAAAACTGTAACTTTTTCCAGAAAATGCTGGATCAAAAACTTTCATTTTTTCTATATATGCTTCATTAGTAACAACAGACAAAGGTTGGTTGGTTTTCAATGTCCATTTAAGCAGTGCCTCTTCTTTTTTTTCTGAATATATATATGGAAGGTGGTTATGAGTTGTTTGTGAATAATCAGTTATTTTTCTTTATGACTAAATGTTAAAAAGACTATATTTAATTAAAAATATTAAATATGAAATATTCTTACCTTTTTTCTTTAATCAACTATTTCAACTTCATTGATACCATGCACTTCATCTAAATGTCTTTTCAAGTTTCCAGTAGAATACCCAAAACTTTTATACATTTTTTACAACACTTCCCATTTTTATCCAAAATGTTACAAATGCACAATTCTTCACCAGTTGTAGGATCAAAAGCTCTTTCAAAATAATCATTAGTAAAACTATAATTTTCTCTTTCTTTTTACTTATTCTAGATATATTTGAAGATGAATCTGTATTATCTGTAGCAAAGAATGAATGATATGTATGAATTATTGTTAAAAGCTCATTCATTAATTATACTTACTCTCAACATAAATCATTTCATTATTATTACTATTAATACTATTAGTGTCATCATCATTATCAGACATTTCTAAATCTGTTTTTTAATTAAAATAATTTTTTTGAATTACATACTAATATTTAATAGAAACCAGATTCAACCCTCTTTTTTTTTAAGAACCAGTTATTCATTTTCAAACCAAATCCAAACTCTATGAGCATAATGGAAGTTTGTTTTGATTGGCCCAATATTTATGATTGACATATCCAAAAATTGAAGAATTAGCTGTTAGTATTAGTGTTGGTATTTGCTTCGTTACATATGTTGATAAATAAATAACAAATAATCAAATTATGCTTTGTCAATTATTTCACAAAATAATTATTGCATTTTATTAAACACACCTAGACAGAAGATTTCAGACACCTATTTCTGTATTTATGTTAATTACTCTGACACATACACAGTAATTAAATAAAAAAATTTAAAAACATACTTCTGGTACATCTAGGTGTTCAATAATTATGGTTAAATTTTAAATTACAAATTGATATAAATTTTTATATAATTATTAATGTAAATAAGTTACCCAAAACTTTTGTCTAGGAGTGTGTGCTTCCTATAATTTTACTTGGTGAAGAAAATTAATATAATTAATATAATATTGAGAATTAAAGTGTTAACATTATAATTTATTTTTAAATAAGGAAATGAGAAAGAGCAGCAAAATATAGCCTGTTTATTTATTTGTTTGCTAAATGATGTAAAGGATGTGGAAGAAAAGGACAATGTTATAGTAAATGTTTTCATTTATTGTTTAGTGTTAATTACTGGACTTATAATTTTCATTCTCTCATCACCTGCTTTCAATAGGTGATATTACAAATAAAATATATTTTTCTACCCTGATATTACTATTATATAATGAATGTTATTATGACTACATGAATATTTTAATGATCGGCAGCCAAAAAATTATCCACTGTATCATAGTAATAGTAAAATTTGTGTTATGTATATTCTACCCTAAATAAAAAATTTCTAATTCGTGTCACATGAAGTTTTTTAAAATACCTTGTTATTTTTATAATAAACTCGAACTTCGTTGTTAGAGTAAAATGAAAATACCCATTAAAGATTTTTAATGAATACTCTTTCATATCAAAAGGTCTTCTCTATATAAATCTATGACTATTCAAAAATGGTGTTACTTTTTCACTTCAAAGCTCGGATTATTTTTCAATATCACTTTAAAAGACTGAAGAGGTGTAAAATAATCTAAGCTTTCATATGGTCATTACTTTATGGGGGGTCTTGATTAATAAGTTTTAGAGAGGTTCACGAAAAACTATTTTATAGAAATTTAAAAACTTTATACAGATTGGACTCGGCAAAAAATTTTGGAGCAGAACTGCCCCCATCCCTAAATATAAATGTCCATTATGCTGTTTTTATCATAATTAGAAATTTTAGAAAAAATCGAAAGATTTTTATGGAATGTGTAACGTCGATCACAGCGAACAAGAATTATATTTATTACCATTTAATCTTCATATCATGCTCATACTATTGCTACTGCTTTTAATCTATTGCTTCTATTTGAGATAAAGAGGTGAATGGAAAGATGACCATTATTTTATTAAAGCAGATAAAAAATTTTACTTCATGATTGATGAAAATTTAATATTAAGAATTGTGAATATATTTTTGTTATTGCAACTTTTCTATAATAAAAGGTTCATTTATTAGAAGGATTGAAGTTTAATAAATTTTTATCAGATATATACACACTTGCAAATTTAAAAAAAATTAATTAAAAACTTTAAATATATATATATAATAAATAATAAAAAAAAACAATAAATAATAATTGTTCAATGTGTAGTAAGTAATAGGGAAGAATTTTCTTCAAGTACAAAGAAATTAAATTAATAATGAAGTCAAATGTTCATAAATATATAAATAATATTTTTTTAATTAAAAAAATAATCCAAAAAAATAACAATTCTAATAATAATTACTATTTTCCGCTCGATCAATCACATCAGACATTATTTGTCTTGCTATTTCTACACCTTCTTGTGAACCTGTAACTACAACCACTTTATCATTTTTAGATTTAGGTACATCAATCCTGCAACCACTCTCACTACGAATACGTGTAATAGTTCCACCACCACGACCAATTATATGACTATGATATTCTTTAGGAATTTGAATGTATCCGATATGTGTGAATTGTTTCTAATAATTATTATTACTGTTTAGTTATTTTTTTTTTTTAATCAAAAAATTAAAAAATACTTGTATCAGTAAAATATAATATTACCTCTTGATTTAACAAATTTTTTATATATTCCTCTGCCTTTTCTACATGACCTTTTTCACCACGTAATTTCCAAGCAACATAGTCACTATCATCAATGTTATTTTTACTGCTACTACTATCACCACCACCAGTTACATTATCATTATGGATTTCTATTATTTCATATTCCAAAAACTTTTTAGATTCAAAATTATTAACAAATCCACCATCATCATTGTCATTATTATTATTATCATCAACGTTATGTTTCATAGAAGAAGCACTGCCATTCAGTTGTTTCTTTAATGAGTTATTGATTGTTGTTGTTGCTGCAATTGAATCTGTTGGAATCACTTCATCATGATCCAAAATTACATGAAAATCATTACGAAGTTTTTTAAAAGTGGTACCATTTGCCAATAGAGCATTATGAAATTTACGCGGAATATTAATGGTGTGAGCATAACGAATTCTGGACTAAAATTTTTAATCGATTTTAGATTTTTAAAATGAATAAATTAAATGATGATTGTTTAAAAATGAAATAAACAATTATTTACCAAAATTTCATTTTTCGCAGCTTTTATATCTTCAGCTTTACCAGTGATTTTAATGGCTTCTTCAATATTATTATCATTACATTCAATTTCATCACTCCAACTTCCGGTTTGATTTGTATCATAAACTGGATATTGATGATAATTTTGTTGTTGTTTTCGAGTAGAATAATTAGGTATTTTAATTTCTACATTAAAACGTTCTTGAAATTCTCTTAATTGGGTACCATTGCGTCCAATTATCATGGAATATTGTGAAGGTGGAATATGAATATAATCAACTGGAATATTTTTCTATTTTTAAAAAGATATATAATTATTTGTAATTTTATATAATTTGCTAAATAAATTACATAAATCACATATATAAATACATAATACAAATATGTATTTTTTACCTGCTCTTCAACCAATCTTTCCAATTCAGTTTTAACACTTTCCACAAGTACCTTATCACCTTTAAGGGTTACCTCATCACTATTATCACCAAAATAAGGAAATTTTACAACACTAGCCAAGTTTCGTTCATCAGAACCACCAGCTCTAGCAACAATCTCACGTATATGATTACCACCAGGACCAATCAAATACTTGTGATATTGATGATCAATCTTTATTTTTACAATTACTTGATTTTCAAGCTCATTAACAATTCCTAAAATTTGTAATTTTGCTTTATTGATATTAGATTTTACTCCATAAATAGCAACATTTGCTAATTTCTGTTCCTGCTGCTGTTGATTATTAACATTATTTTTGTTGATATTAGCATTATTATTACTATCAATATTAGCCTTTTCACTATTGTCAGTATTACTGCTATCATTATCAATCTCTTGTTTTTCAAAATCAATACGAGTAGAAGTATTATCTCTTATTTCAGAAATTCTTGAACCATTACGACCAACTATGTGAGGAAGATATTTGGCAGGAATAGTAAACGTAATAGAATTATTATTTTCTTTCTCATAATCCAACAATTCCAACAATTCAGCCTTAGCTTCATCAATCCCTTTTTTCTTGCCTCTAATAATAACTTCATCAGGTTTTTGTGTATCAACAATACTGCCACTATTACTACTATTATTAGCATCATCACCATTACTACCATTATTGCTAGCAGTAACAAATTCTTTTGACTTTGGAAATCTGATCTGTACATTACATTTTTCTTCTAATTTTCTAACATATCTACCTTTTGGTCCAATTAATAATTTATGATATTCCATGGGTATTTTCAAAGTTTCAATTACTGGATCTTGTAATTTATCTACAAGGCTCAATATTTTTGCTTTTGCTTGTTCAACATTATCTTTAGCACCATTAATTGTAATCTTGATCGTATCCTTGGAATTTGTGTTGTTCTTATTATTGTTGTTGTTGTTATTATTATTATCATCATTGCCACTGCTAATACCACTTTTAGACCCACCACCACCACCACCTTCAACATCAATATCAATTTTAACATTAAAAGATTCTTTCAAACGAGTAATGTGCAAACCACCTTTACCAATTATATGAGCTAAATATTTTGCAGGTAAAGTGAAATTAATTGTATGGGGATTCACAGGCTGTTTATAAATAAATGAATGAATGGATGGATGATATATGATATGTATATATTAATATTAATTCACTCATTTGATATTTTTTATAAGATAAATATAATAAATATGTACTTCTTCCAAATTTTTTGCCTGAACAACTTTATTGATTTCTCTGACAACCCTTTCTACCTCTTCAGTAGGACCTTTAATCACAACAAGATCATCTGACGAAACTGGTAAATTATTAAATCTTTTACCTTCAGCATTTGCCGATCGTTCAGCAGCACCTGTTCTGTGCAAACCAAATTTGACAGAAACAGGAGAATCAATTCCTCCAGTAATACTATTCAATGTAGCACCTCTGGGTCCAATAATATTTCGATGAAATCGTACAGGAATATTAAGTGTTTTTGTTGAAAATTCAGACTACATGCAATAAAATGATGTATATAAAATTAATAAATAAATAAAAAAATATGAATAAATAAAAAATATGAATAAATAAATATAGAATAAGATTATTTTCATATAATAATAATTTTACTTACAGCATCTTGACCAGCTTTCTTTAATTCTGTTTTAACCTTTACTAAAACATCATTCATAGCATTATTATCTACAGCAATGGCATTACCATCTACACCAACTGCTCCTTCATAAACAATCAGTATATTTGAACTTTCTTCTTTTTCATCAGGAACAATTATCTCAACACCATAAGTTTCCTTGACACGTTGTAAATTTTGACCTTTACGGCCAATGATATGACGGTGAAGATGAGATTCAATATTTACAGTGGTAAAATTAGCTGGTGGCAAATTTTTAATAAGTTCAGTGACATCTTTTTTTGCTTTTTCCACATTAGCAGCTACTTTTCCTTCAAAATATAAAATTTTATCTTTATCTAATTCAGATGGTGCTTGGGGTATAGCAATATAAACCTCAGTCTCTGATTCGATTATTTTTAATTTGTTTCTGTTTATGAAATATTTATAAAGGTTTTTGATGTATTCCAAAGGATTATCTACACTATCGTTATTATTAAATTTGTGAATTTTAGTAACATCAAGAGATTTTATCGTAATGGAATTTGCTTTGTCATATAAAAGTTTGAAAACATCAGAAAATTTTTCTTGAGGACCACGTATTGAGATTTTTTCAGATGGATCAGACATAGAAGGAACATCAACAAAACAACCGGTGGTCTCAAAAACTTCTTGAAGAAATGCACCTTTATGACTCAAGAATATTTTGTGTTGGCGTTTAGGAATATCAATAGTAGCTAGACAAGTTGTGCTTGATAATTCATCATATATCTCCTCAATCATTTCAGTTGCTTTCTTAACAGCATCTTTATCACCAATAATAGTAATACAATTTTTTTGTGAATTAGAATCAGTTGTAGTAGCATTAATTTCAGAAGTCGTTGATACGCCACCACTTCCATGTGAGAAAGGGATATCAATTCTAGCACCAGTTTCAGTGGCAATTTGTTTAAGACGTTGATTATGAGCACCAGCAATCAGTTGATAATAATGTTGTTCAATATGTGTTATACGATGAGTTCTTTTGGAAGCCTGCATTTAATAATATTGTTATTACTATTATTATATTATATTTATTGTTGCTGATAATTAAATTTAAATAGTCCTTTCTTTACCTTAGTATCAATAATAGCTTTAATTTCAGCTTTAGCAATTTCAATACCATTCACATCACCATCAATCTTTAAATCAATATTTTCTTCTTCTTCATCATAATCAAGTTCACTTTTTTGTTCAATTTGGGCATCTTTACGAGGAAAATTAGGAATTCTAACACCAGACTTATTTCTGATTGATTGTATAGTCATACCACCAGACCCAATAATATGCCGAAGAGAAGATATTGGAACTTTGATAGTTTCTTCTCTCTAAATATTTTTAAAATAATAAATAAATAATGAGAATATATAATAATAGGAATGAGAAAATATAATAATAAAGAGAATACAATAATAATAATTTGAAAATTACCAATGAACTAACAAAAGTTTCCAATTCACCTTTTGCAGTTTCTACACCATTTTCATTTCCCTCAATTCTAACATCAACTGTTGTCTCTTCTACTTCATTACTACTACTACCATCTATATTAACATTGCTATTGCCATTATTATTACTGCGATTAATATGATTATTGTTATTTGGATCAGTAGAAAAGTTTTCAGTTGTTGATTTGATAGAAGGAAGATAAATTCTAACACCAGTTTTATTTATAATTGTTGATAACACCTGATTTTGTTTGTTTTTTAAATGATATATTGCAAATATTGGAACTTTAACTGAATCTTCTTTCTAATTATGTTAAGTTAAATAAAATTAAATTAGAATTTAATTTAATTGAAAGATTGAAATCAAATCAAATCAAATCAAATTAATGTTAACCTTGATAGCCAAATTATCTAATAATTCAAATTTAGCCCTCGTAACATCTTCAATTTTTCCTTTAATCAAAAAAGTAGTAGTACCAGTTTTTTGTCCAGTTGAAACATCAATATTTGTATTGGTTTTTTCTTTTACGCGTTTAACAATTGCAACGGTTGTAGTCTTGTTGCCAAATTCTTTTTTTTGTAATTGTTGAGAGGCAGGCAAATCAAGAACTTGGGTGACGATATTATTATTTGATTTTTTGTTGTTATTAATTGAATTATTATTATTTTCAGAAACATCATAAGCGAAATCAGATCCAGTGTTATTATTAGCACTAGTAGTAGAACGATTAACCCAAATAGATGACGATTTAGAGAAGGAAGAAGCTGAAGAAGTTGAGAGTGAAGGAAAATGAGTTTCGTAAGCTGATGAGCTAACATTAAGAATTTCTGTTTTAATCTGTCGTTGCTGTTGATGTTCCACTTCAGTATTACTGTTAGAAAAAGCGTCAAATTCCTGTTGTTGAGAGTGAGAATGAGAGATAGTATTAGGTTTAGTCAAAAATTCACCCTCATCAATGCAATCAGTCGAAGTGGTAGTAGTAGTGACGGCAGGGAAGTTTTCAAAAGTTGTTGTCGAAGATGACATGGTGGAAGATCAATAGTTTTTTAATCCGTTTACAGTTGTCCAAAAAAATACAAAAAAAGAAAAGTGAAGAGATTGGCTGTATTTTAATTAAGCCAATTCTAATATCTAAATTTATTTTATTAATTAAATTATTAAATTATTATTTAATTACTATGAAAGACAGAAAAAAAGAAAAAAAAATCAAAAAAAAATTTATTTCTTATTTCTTATGTAATAGTAACACAGAATTAATTAATCTGATTTTACTGGCCCCTGAATGCTAAAAAATATCTAGTACTAGCATCCTAGAATGTTTTCACAACATCTACTACTATGGACAGGAGAGTGAAATAATTGATAGTGGTAAAATAAATTGAGTGGATCAGACCAAGTAAGCAAATGGTTTGCGTTTTTGATTTGTATAAGGATTTCTCATGTTGAATTGGTTTCTCAAGCCAAAGCTTGTTGTTTATTTAAGAAAGAATTTTTTTAATTGTTAAATCCTTTTACACATTTTGAATAAATTTATCCGTGAAATTCAGGAAAACCTATATTATTGAAATCGCTTTTGACAGATTTTATCATTGATATTCATGTATGAAAAGGAATGAAACTTGAACTAGCTACATGATATAAATAAGCATGACAAAATATGTGAACAAATGAAATATATAACAAGTAAAGTATGAATAAATTATAAAAGTTTGAAGGGGTATGTACTTTCAGATATAATTCTTTAATCAATCCAGAACTGCCATCACATTTGAATCATGAAATTTAATTCAATACTTTCATAATGACCACAAACCACCAAATATAAATAAAATCAAAAAGTTATTTTGTCATTATCTTCAATTTCCGAAGTTTTGTTTATTCCTCTGCTTTTGTTTTTGACAGATTTTCTTAATCCAATATCATAAATAAAAGCCATGTGAATAAGCATGATGTTATTATAAAATGTTGGGGCTTTTACCAAATTAGAAAAATTTATAGAAAATCAAAATTTATATTAGAGATAATAGCATTAGCAGTAAAAGCAACAGTAGCAGAGAACCCCGCAAACTTCACAGATAGGTCAGTAACAAAAATTCCTGTTTGTTATATGATTTGACCCGGACCAATTTAAGTTTAATATATAACTTGACCCTAAGGTTTGCAATAACATTAGAAAAAAGAACATAATTTGACCCATAATACTAACATTAAAAATTTTGAAACTGTCTACTGTAATGAAATTAAATTTTACCAATCAATTGACTTAACTGAACAACCGATTATAATAATTCACTGATTTTTATAATTTATATATTTTAATAATTTTTTTTAATATAAAAGATTTACTATATATTTAAGTATTGTTTTGTTTTTTGAATGAAGAAAAACAAAATTTTTGGATCCCTAAATCGTTGACTACTAATAGATTTGACCCTATTAAACCTAACCAACCTTTTTAATATAATAATTTGACCCACAGATTGGCCCTAACATTTGTAAAATTTTTAAATAATTTGACCCTATTATAATTATTGACAAAAAATTTAATTTATATATGAATTTGACCCAGCTGCGACAGTAACTTATCTATGAAGTTTGCGGGGTCCTATTACCAGCAGCCATTTCTATTTGATGTAAAAGTTAAATAAATGTTTATAGGAAATGATATAATACAACATATGTGAAGCACGTCTATGTATATCCGTCCACTATAAATAAATAAATCATCGCACTCAAATAATAATATATATGTGAACTGAATGCAACTGACTCAAGACGCAATTTGTGACGCAGGATGCAATCATGACTCAAAACACAATTTGTAATTCATAACACATGAATTAGTAACAAAATATTTATATAAAAATTTTCATGTCATTAAAACTCACTGATTGTTCAATAGGTTATCTACTAATTGACTCACATCAAAACTTGAATCTCAATATAATTTCCAACATTTTCATTACCATTATCATTTTCTTCTAAATTTAAAAAACTGTCAGCAAATATTTGATCAGAAATATTTACATATACCCCAAATTGTAACACACGCCTTAATTCTTCACCTACAAATATTCTAATATGTTGAGGAGATACATCATCTGATAATAAAACACCATCTTCAATTTCCTCTAAATTAGTTAGGAAATGTGTTGCATCAAGTACTTGTGTCTCGATTTGTTATAGAGTATGTATGTTTTTCATTGATAAATGGACAGATTCCTTGATGAACCATAATAATTTACACCTGTCAGTATTACATGTAATTAACATGTAGACAACCAAATTTTCTTGTAATGTTAATGTGTATGTGCATAAGTCCTTAATAAATTGAGCCACTAATTGCATTAATTACATCATGCATCATGAATTGTATCTTGCGTTACGAATTGCATCTTGCGTCACGAACTGCGTCCTGCGTCACGAATTGGGTCATGATCACGAATTGAGTCATGGTCACGAATTGCACCTTGCGTCAATGCGTCACACACACACAACTCCAATTGTCTCTTTAATTTTGACAACATGACTATACATATCTATTAAATGAAGTATTATAAATATTTAAAATGAAGATGTCAATTTTCTAATTGATAAAAATGCCATACTTTGGATCTACCTGTTAAGTCTTTCTTAGATTGCAATATAAACAAATGATTTTGTAAATTAATATATAAAAAAGTCATTATCTTAAATAAACTTCATGAATTAATGGGATCAAATTTTTTGATAATATAAATAAACATTGCTCTACATTTACCTTTACAATTTTCATAAAGTTATATATTAAAAAATAGATTCCTTCGTTAGTAATAAATTGCTACATTAAAGATTTGCCTCTAATAAAGCTTTATGGGTATTGATGATTGCTGGATGATAGAATTTTAAACAATATAATCTATGCTTGATTTTACATCTAAAAGTAAAGTTTATTTGATAATTTTAATAGAAAATAAATATATTTCTTTAATGGAATGAATGTTACTTTTAATTTGTCTTGCTGAATGGCAAAAATAGAAATTATAATTTTTTTTCTTTATCTAGAGATCTATTTTCAAATTGTTCATCCATTCATTGTTTTAAAATAATTAACCAATGTGTTGTTTGTATTTCTATTTTATTTGTTGTTATTTAATACAAAAATTTGTTTGTAAGGTAACTTACCTTCAAACACCGGATATGACCTGATCTGAAGATTTTAAAAAGTCAACGAAAGTGTAATAATGATCAACAAATTCGACCTCTACACTTTAAAATCAAAACAAAGATGAGTGGAAGATTAAAGCGTTCAAGACATCAACAACACCAGCAAAGATAAACCTACAACCGCAGTGAAACTATTATTTTATATGGGACAACAGAAACAAGTCAAAATTTTTGTTAGGCCATTCAATTTAAACTAACGTTTTGATAGTCAAAAAGCTTCCAAAAAAAGAAATTTTGCATTATTGTCGTTGTGGCGTAGTAAATTGTGTGACTAGGTGATTTGCACCATATTTAATACATAAGTCAATAAATTTTTTTGTGAAACCTAATAATTATGAATAATTTTAATAAATTTTCAATCTTTAAAAAGTCAAAAAATTTATTTATTAGATGGAAGGGATTTTCTACATTTTTGTACTCACAGAATCCATCAGCTATTAAAGCACTTGACTTAATTATTGATTCATTATCTCCTTCATTGACATCAGATGATAATAATTATGATTCAAATGTAGTAGTAGTTTTAGCCTCAAAAAATTATGATTCAAAGGAACTTGAATTGATCCCTAACTATCTTTATTCATCAAAAATTAAACCTGGGATTTTAATTGGATGTGTTGTTGATAAAATATTAACATCATCTTCGCATGATGGCAATTTTAATTGGAAAAATGGATTAGCAATGTATATCACTATGGAAAGAAAAAGAAAAAGTATAGGGGAAGAAGGAAGAATTGAAAATAATGATAATAGTAAAATAATTGGCTTTTCAGATAGTAATAGTAATAATAATGATTATTATTTGCCAAAACCTCGATTTAAAACCAAATCCATTGGAAGATGGTTTGATCCTGAAGAATTAAAGATTGAAAAGGAATTAGAGACAAAATTGTTTGATTTAAACATGTTCCAATCAATCTCCACAATTCCAAATAAATTTGAACTTCCTGATGAATTGAAGTCTCTGAAGCAAGCAACTGATTCAAGGTATAATTTATTAATTAAGTTTATTGATTGATTTGAATTAATATATAACTATTAATTTATATTATTTGTATAATATATTTTTAATTTTATTCACATACAATAAAAAAGTCCAGATTTTTTCCTTCTAATATCAGATTCTGAACCTTATTATTTCTTTGAATCATTGGATCATCACTTTCCTAATAGTAAAAAGGTAAATTTGATTATTATTATTTTATTGATATTGTTGTTAGATTTTGATTAATTTATAAAGTCTAGTTGAGAATAGCTAGGAATCATTGGGTAAGAAAAGATTGATTAATGACTTATCAAATAAATCGCATTCATACATCCACTCACTCAATTAAAATGTCAAATAGAAGTTCCACACCATTTGTAAATGGAAGGCCGTTTACTATATTTTATAATAATAATATATTGTCAAGAGGGCTTGTTGGATTAGCAATAACTACAAGTACAAGCACTTCTTCTTTACCAGTAAATAAAAAATCTCAACTTGATATTTTACATCAATCATTATGTCCAATAGGTGAACATTTAAAAATAACAAGGTGCTAAATAATTACTAAATAAATCATCATACTGTGTATATATATATATACACACACTAATAATTAAATATGTGCTATTTAATACAGATGCAGAGGCAATATAATTTTGGAATTGAATGGAAAAAATCCTACAAAATTGTTTTTACAAAACCTACAACAATCAAATTATGATGATAATGATAAAAAATATTCAAAAGAAACTGATTTTTATTTAGGAATTTATGACAATGTATTCCAAGTAATTATTTATTATTATTTTTCTCTTAGGAAAATTTAATGGAGATATTTTTTATTCATTTGATATAATATTATTTGTTTATTTATGAAATAGAATGAGAAATCCATTGAGATTAAAAAGATTTTAAGTGGAGATCCTGCAAAAGAAAATATGGCTATCGATACTATAAAAGATTTAAAAGTTGGACAATATGTTAAAGTAAGTTTGTTTATTTTTATATTTTTTCATTTTTTTTTTTATAATTGATTAATTTCCTTTTTTTTATTTAGTTTTTTTATGTTAAAAAAAATCAAAGAAAATCAATTTTAAATAATGAATATGAAAAAAAATTTGTATTGACAAAAGAAAAAAATGAAATTAAGAAAATGATATTTAAATATCAATCAGATGAATTGGATGATATTAATAATGACAAAGAAAAAGGTGATGGTGGTGACAATAACATTGTTTATAATAATTGTTTTGGTGCAACTAGTGAAAATGGAATAATTATTGGTGATGATAATCATGATAGTAATAATGATAGTAATAATAATATTTGGGTGTGCTCAATACCAAATTCAATTGCAAGTTTAACGATCAATAACAAACATCATCATTAATAAATAATTCCTTTAAGTTCTTAATTTAATTATTTTTATTATTTTCTTTTTTCATTTAAAACTCTGTCCAAATTGAATGCAGCTACAAAAAAATCATTATAAATTAATAATCAGTTCTACTAATCAATATCAATTCACCAATTAGATCAATTAATTAATGCTCTTACCACTAATAAAAGCAATGTGTGTAAATGCCTGAGGAAAATTGCCCAGTGATTCACCAGATACAGCAATCTCTTCACTATACAATCCTAGATGATTACTATAACTGATCATTTGTTCAAATAAAAGTTCTGCTTTCTCCAATAATTTCTTTTCATATTTTCCTCCTCTTGTCAATGCTTCAACTAACCAAAATGTACACATTGAAAATGACCCTTCTTTTCCCTCCAATCCTAAAAAAAAAATCAAGTTTAATTTTAATTTAACTTTAATTTTTATTCATATAAATTTATTTAAAAAAATTTACCATCATCTGTTTTCTCATGATTATATCTATATACAAGATTATTTGCCAATAAACCTCCTATAAAAAATTACATTAATCGATAATCATATATTTACACACATGCACATATATATAAAATCCAAATACCATATTGGGGTGGTAATAAAATTTGTTCAACTGTACTTAGAAATCTTGGATCATTTGGACTAATAAAGAAAACTAAAGGCATAATCAATACACTTGAATCCAAATCGTCCTTTGATTCATATGATTGTGTAAATATTTTCCTTTCTGGATTCCAGGCTTTTGTCATAACCTCTTCATATATTTTATCTCTAACATCTAACCATTTATTACGATCTGGGCATGGAAACATTCTTTTCTCTGCTAATCTCAACCCCCTGTCAACTGCAACCCAGCACATAATTTTGCTATAAGTAAAATTTTGTTTTTGACCTCTAACTTCCCAAATACTCATATCTTCTTGGTCCCAATTAGAACACACAAAATTGACCAATCGTCTTACAGTAACCCACATATCATAACCAATTGGACTGCCATATTTATTATAAAGATACATTGCATCCATAAATTCTCCATAAATATCCAGTTGTAAATGATCATATGCTCCATTACCTATCCGTACTGGTTTGGATGAACGATATCCATCTAAATGATTCAATTCAATCTCTGTCAATTTTTCCTCTCCATCTATACTATACATTATATTTAATGACTTGTTATCATCCAAATTATGACATCTTTCCTCCATAAATTTCATATAAGATTTAGCCTCTTCTGTCATTCCTAATCTCATCAATGCATAAAATGTAAATGCTGAATCTCTAATCCATGTATATCTATAATCCCAATTTCTTGGTCCTCCAATTGCTATATTTTTACAATATATAATAATCATTAATTTGAATAACTTGGTTGATTAATAAAAATTGTAAAAAAAACCTTCAGGGAGACCAAATGTAGGTGATGCAACAACTGCTCCAGTCTTTTTATATATAAAGTAAAAATATTAATATACTTGGTGATTAATTTGTAAAAATATAAATATTTACACTATATAATATAAACTTACTGGTTCATAAGTCAACAATTTCAATGCTAATGCACTTCTATGAACATGTTCTCTCCATCTACCTTTATATGTTGATTGACCAATCCAATTTTGCCAATAGCTTAAAGTAATTTTATACAATGATTTCATTAATCCATAACTTAAAGGTGGATCTATTAATTTAAATTTTAACTTTTGTTCTGCTTCTTGATCTTGACTTTTTGAAAAATTGGGAACTTCACGTAAAATAAAAATAACTTCTTGATCTTCTTTTAAACGAAAATCCATAACTACACCACTACCACCACCACTTACCCCATTGTCATTGTCATCATATTTATTATCAACTAATTCAAAATTAATTGTTGGTAATTCATTATTAACACATCCTTTATTTCCAATAACATATCTCAACTCTAAACAAAAATTTTCAGAATTAAATCTGACTTTTTTGTCTCCTACATAAGAATTATTTTCATCAGTAATGGTGGTAACAGTATTAGAAGCAGTATATGAATCTATCTTATTATCTAATATTTCTATTGTATGTGGATCAAGTGCATAATTAAATGCTGGAAACAATTCAACATGAAAATCAACTTCAGCACGTACAGCAGTCAAACTACGAACTAACCAAGGCAATAATGGCTTATGAGTAGAATTTCCATGACTTTTTTCTGGAATATGCATATAATCAATGATTTCAGACACTCCTTCTTCATCAAGAAATCTTGTTGACAAAATATTCGAATTGGGTAAGTATTGTTGTTTAACGCTTGAGTATTTACTTTGTACAATTGAGAAATGACCTATTTATTATATAAGAAGAGAGGGCGTGTATGGTATATTTATTATTGCGCATGATCATCTAAAGATCGTCATATGTTTTATCGAAGAAATGAATAAATGAATACTCACCGCCTTTCTTGCTATCCAAGATTCTAGCAAAAATTGAAGGGCTATCAAATTTTGGATAACAAAAGAAATCAATAGATCCATCAGTGCTACATAATGCTATTGTTCGAAGATTTCCAACCATTCCATAGTTTTCAATGGGCATATAACCTCTATTATGATAATAAATAAATACTTTTATAAAAATATTTGATAATTATTATAATTATTATAATACCTTTCACGGACAGTTGGCTTAATTTCTCCTCCGTTCGACATATTTTTTATATTTTTTATTAAATTTTTAACATTTTTTATTATTGGAAATATTATTATGCTTTATATAAATTTTTTATTAGTAGAAATTAATTATAACAAAAATGGAATTGACAGGTATTACGTTATACGAATCTGCAGATGGTTTCCAAATTTGTATATACAATATTAATATATATATATATAATCCGGATTTAATCCGGATTCTAGATTACAAAACCGGATTGAAACCAGATTCAGAATTTTTGAACGATCTTAATTCCAAATTTTGGGTTCAGTCCCTTTCTTAGTGTAACAGATTTCATTATGTCACTGGGAGAATGAAATAATAGGTTATTTATCTAATCAAATTGTTTTTAGGATGTCTAAAGTAATGGTCTAAATAAAATATAAATAGCTGCGATATTCAAGGAATATTGACACGGTTTAATCAAGTTTGCAAATTTTCACAAAAAATAACCGATTTGTGTATTGTTAAATTGTCTAATTAATTTATATTTAGACATCGCATCGTCAAAATGTGTTAATTTAGGCTCATCTATAGTTATGAGGATCAAACTGAATTGCAAATAGTTTTGGTATGATTTGATTAGTTTCCAAGTTGAAATTTGTTATATTTTTATTGTTTCATTAGAGAGGACTTCTACTTTGTAAACTTACGTAAGTAATGTAATAATTGTGAATTTGCGAAAAATATCCTATGCTACATAAAATAACAAATAAAAATTAAATTATGATAAAATAAATGGCTTGATAAAATAAATAAATATATTAATATAATAATGTTAACAATAAGAAAGATCGATATTTCTGGATGTGGTGCGAAGTTCAATTAAGAAACTTTCGAAAAAATGACATTAATTTTCAAAATTGAAATCATTATAAAAATATTTTGCTTCTGAGCTCTTAAACTAATGATTTTACAACTCGGAATCTTTATTTGTCAGATTCAAAAGGGTGGTGCAATTTAATATGGACTCATACATGACGAAATTCGTTCAATATCGAATTTCTATGTTCATTTGCCTTGTTCGAAAGTATCTAGAGAAGAAAAAATGCAATTTCTAGAATTCTATGTTAATTTGGATTTATTTTTACTTTTCGAATGTAATTTCGATTTCGGTTTTAGTCCTTTAAATTAATTTCTCTTCTGCCAATAACTATAATTTAACAAGTGATTCAATCATGTGGCGAAATTCAATAGAGAAAATCGAAAAAATAACTAGTTTTCGAAATTGAAATACCCTTAGTATTAGTATTAGTATTAGCAAATCGAAATCGAAAATCAATGCTGTAGCCCTAATACTAAACCCTTTTGAATTCCTTAAACAGTTTCAAAGAATATATACCAAGCCTAAACTAAACCCATCACATCATAAACTAGTTTCCGATCATAGCATTGGTTGAAATCAAAAATCGCAAATCGAAATTGTTTGTTAATTTATTAAGCATGACAAATAATAATAATTCTGCTCGAAAAATTGTACGGGCACTTAATAAAGGCGATGGAAGATTCCTGGAAAATATGATACAAATTGTAAATATTGTAACGATAGTAGTTTGCGTGAAGCTCTTATCTAATCTATATTCGTTTATTTATAATTTTATTTAGTGGATGTCAGCCAAAAATTCCTAGCCGGTTAAAATTACTATAATCAAATAGTTCACCATTATTATTATTGTCTATCATTACTCCATTATTATTATTATTGTTATTGTTATTACAGTTACTATGATTTATGTATTTAATGGTTCACTATTACTAAGTTACTATCATTATCGTTAACTGATAATGACTATTAACATTATTATTGCTATTAATACTACTATTATAATAATTATTATTCAATGATTCATTATTATCATTAACTGATGGTTCACCATTATTAATTAATTAATTAATCATTATTACGTTAACTAACTTTCGGTGTTATTCTGCTGCGAGTATTAGAACTAACTGACTGTTTTTAGGAGAATTTCTTCCTAAATATAATTTGTAGTTTTTATTGGCTACAAACCGAAAATATTTCAAATGATTTTTTTAGCACACAATTAAAACTCAATATTAATAAATAACGCGGAAAAAAATTGTTTTATACACCGCAACTTTTGATGGTTGCAATCAAAATTTCATCAAAAAACGATTGCGCGACCATTTTGTATATAAATAATCACATTTTAGGTTTGGATGTATAAAAATTCATGGTTATTTTTATTATATGACACTTAACCAGACTTTGACCGGTTTCGAGACCACGTTTAAAAACTAGTCATTCGGTTCTCTGAAAAAAGTCCAGTCTTAGAAGCTTCCTTTGTTTTCAAATTTTAATATATATCAATGAATATATAAAATAAATAAGGGAGAATAAACTAGCAATTACTTTTTAAAAAAAAGATTTGCACCATCTGTTCCATCTACTTTCAGCAAATAGTTTATACAATATGGTTTTTTTACAGCAACCACCAACAATTTAGGTTTTGAGTAGAATGGATTAGCAACCCCATGTACGTGCACCACTCAATAGCCGTATTTTCTTTAGAGCTGATTTCATTGGTGGTATTGGCACCTTTCCGGTGAGAACCTCAATCCATACTCAATAGCTAGTCTGAAATAAATTTTTTTCTGTTGATGAGAACAAATCACCTATTCTATACACTTTGCTGCTGTAACTCCAGCGATTCGCATTAGGTATATTTTTCATGCTGCAACATGTATTAATAGTTTTATCAGGGAGATTTTTTTATCATTACTTATTTGCTAATCCAATACAAGAGAATGTGGAAAAGTCATTCTTGCCTTAATATAAGAGTATGATCTTGAAAAGTAGTTGAAAGATATAATTCTGTTCAAGAAACTCAACAATCTGTAGAGGTTGGAGATACAGAAGAAATTTGTCATGTATCTTTTGATGATGGTGATTTATCTGAAAAAAATTATAGAGATGTCAATATTCGAGGTTATTGATGGTAAGCGATCTGATGGCATCAATGATTCGAAATTTTTATAAGTGTCTTATTTTAAATGGCACGTTGAGCAACATAAATTCATCCTTCATTTAATTATTACAGGGTTGACGAATTAGAAATTTTGCAGGTGTCAATTTAAATTTAAAAGTCATGTGATTGCTTATATAGTTTTGGGGTGTGCCCTTTTTTTAAATATAAATATTATTATTATTAATATTAATATTAATTTAAGGTATGGAGACAAAAGGTGTATTGCCAAAAGTATCTAAAGATGTAAAGGTAGAGATTAACACAGATTTAAAAGGATTATTTACACCAAATAATAAATCAGGTTAATAGATTAGATTATTTATTGTTGATAGTTGTAATTATAACAAAATAATATATATATATTATTTTACAAATTACTTACTTTTATAAAGTTATATTTATGTAGAATATTCATTTTCATTATTTGAACATGATGATGATGATGGTGATGATGATGATGAATTAGAGGGAGAGGGAGATATTATGATGGACGAAGAAGAAATAGTAGTAGAAGAAACAGTAAAAGATAACATAAAAAAAGATTTTTTTTCAAAAGTGAGTAAATAGTTGTTTCTAAGAAAAAATCATTAATTTTCAATTTAAATATTTATATTATTTATTCGTTTTGTAGATTGACGAAAAAAAAATTTTTACATCTGATAATAATGATGATAATTATAATTCATTATCTTCCACAAGTTATAATTATAATTCAAGATCTTTATCATCAGCACCTTTATTTTTTTTTCATTTTGATGACCAAGAATTAGCAAAAAGGTTTTTAATTAATTAACAAAGTATTTTTTTATTTATTTATTTATTTATTTAAATAATAATTTTTTTTTTAAAGATCACATTATAGAGATTTAAAATTATTTATGAGAACATCCAAAGTGTAAGTTTTATAATTTCTAAATGTATATCATCATTATTATAAATACTAGCGATAATTAATATTAACATTAACCAACAACTTGTATTATTTTAATCGATGTTGTAATGATTTAGTGAAGATGTAATAACAAATTGGCAAGAAAATTCACATAATCTAACACTTGAATATAAGCGAAAACATAAATCAGTGTCAAGAAAATTGCATAAATTAAAACAAAATAAAAGATAATTTATTAATTGATTGTTTGATTTCATGAAAAAATTTTTTAATAATACTTTTCAACAATTAATTTGAATGAATGGATGATTTTTTAAAATAAATTAATAAAATTAATTAATAAATAAAAATTACAAAAAAAAAAATTTAAAATAAATAAATAACATAATTATTGTTGCTAATTCCATTCATCATCCTCCTCCTCCTCCTCATCTTCTTCTGCAGTTGAATGTGCTCTACGTTTATTAAGCTAGAAGAGTTTTGCAAAAAGATTAGATTAAACTATAAAATGATGCATAAAAGAAAGGAAAAAAAATATTTACAATTTCAGCAAGATTTTGAGCTCCAGGTCTTGGTGGTGCAGAAGGCTAATCAATTTAAAAAGAAAGGAAATCAAGGCGCCAAATTTATTAGTTATTATAATTAACCAACAATCAATCAATTGATTTATTATTTAAATTTAAAATTTATTACCTTTGGTCTTGGTGGTGCTGCTGGTTTATCACTGGATGTTGATTTTTTGGGAATTATTGGTTTAGGTGTTACGCCATATGATGATTTGCGATTCGCTTTCGGAATGAATGAATGAATGAATGATTAAATTTAATATCATTTCCCGGGCTTTTTGTATTATATATTTTTTTTTTCCTAAAATAAAGTTTTTACCTGAACCAGCTCCAGGCCTTGGTGGTGCAGCTGGTTTTGCTGATTCGATTTCACCATTTGCATCCTCTGAAGTCTAACAACAACAACAATAATAATATTATTATTATCATTATTTACTAGTTAATATTAATATTAGTATTAGCATTGTACCTTAGAAGCTGCTTTTTTAGCAGCCAATGCAGCTTTCCATGGAGGCACACCATCACTACTCATAGGCATCATTCCCGGCATAACAGCAATTGGTTGTTGATTACCACCACTACTGCTTTTATTTTGAAAAGGTTTCCGTGTTTTATTCTCCGTTGTTGTCTCACCATCGTCGTCGTTATTATTTTTAGCAGTAGTTGAAGAAGAAGGGGTTGGCGGTTGTTTACGTCTGGCAGGTAGTGGAAGAGGCGGAGGTGGTTTAGAGGATATTTTAATTTCCTCCAAATAATTACTTGGTACCCAACCTTTTTCACCATCTTTTATTGCAAGCCACCAACCATTATCGGCTTTCTCTAGTATTTCTAACACATCATCAATCTTAAATGGTAGTTCGCCTTCATCCTCTGTATTGAATTCATAAATTGCTTTGTAAGTTGGGTTGGCGGGTGGCTGATCTGGTTTAGGATGATGGGATGGAGGTGGTGGGGGTGGTGGAAGTCTTGATGATGATGATGAAATAGATGATGATGGTTTATTTTTATTTTGTATTGATGATGTTGATTTTGTTGATGCTGTTGAAGCTCTTCTTTTTGCAGCAGTAGAAGAAGTGATAATTGGTCTAGCAGCATTAGTGGTAGTGGCTGTGGGCTTCTTATTAATTTTACTTTTACCACCGCCTTTACTACTTTTACCACTGCTAAATGTTTCTTTTCTAGAGCAAGGAGGATTTGATAATGAGTTTGGTGGTTCACCTGAAGACACTGAAACTGTATGACTTTTGTAGGCATCGTCCTTTTTAACAACTTCATCTTTAATAAATTTTATCGTAGCAGTTTTACCAATTTTTTTAAAATATTCAATATTAGAAGATATTGACACTTTAGGTTTAGAGTTGGAGTTTTGGAGTAGATGAGTTATGAATTCAGTTTTAAAATATGTTGAAAGTATCACGTCACCAAGTTCTTTTGTTGGATTATTGATATGAAGTACCACCCAGTCATCTCTTAGATTTGATAAACTTATTCTGTCGATAGAGGTTAGTGGCAATGTTCTTTCAACGTTTAGTGTCAATAATCTTTTTTCAACTGTCGATACCACTATGTAAATTGCTTTGTTTGTCTTATGGGTTGTTGATTAATAGATTGATTATATTACGGTTTGATTAATCAATAAATTATCAAGAAAATTAAAAAAAAATCAATCTTACCAAAACTAGATATCTGGGATTTGGTTTACTCGACCTACCAAGACGTGAAACAAGTAATTGAATTCTATTACTAAATACAACAGACTCATTTGCTAATAACAATATATATATATATATATAATATACATTTTTTAAATAAATAAATAATAAAAATATTATTTTTTCAAAATAAAAATATATTCCAAAAAAAAATTTTAAAACATACATTTAAAATTACAAGCATTCCTTATAGCTTCACCGCCGCTATTATCATTACCACTAGCAGCATTAGATTCAACACCAACCAATAAATAATCACCCATGAATTTCCTCATACTTAATAAACTGAAGCGTCTACGTTCCTTCCTACCGTCCAAAATTTGATGACCATAATCGCGTAATTGTACATAAACTATCTGATCCTTGTTTTTTCTCCAATACCTTTGTATACGTGTCGCACATTCGTTTTTGTACCGAACATAGTTACGATATGCTCGTTGAATTCTTATTGCCATATTGTGCCAATATCTATCAATAAGATGTTCAAGCGCCCAAATCTTTTTTTTTTTTGTGAAAATAAAAATGAAATTATTTTGGATGAATGAATGAATCAATACTAGAAATTGACGGTGTTATTACTATTACTATTATTATATTATAATTATCAAGTACCGTTTCAGGACTTCTTATGAAAATCTTTGTTACGCCCATTTGCCACTCTCCTTTTGTAACTCCACATTCTTTCAAAACTACTTCACAACCAGATTTATGATCACTATTCCATATATACTCGGAAGCATATGAAGTTTTCTTTGAAAGCAAATAAAATCTATAAAATTTATAACATATTATAACATTATGTATCTATTATAATTAGTAATAATATACAATAGTTGTTTATTTTAAATAAAAATCACGCATGCCATAAATATTATTTATCAAATAAAAGCACCACCTGTCCAAAAATTTTTCAAAGGTTTGACGATATGCAAAACCAGCTCTACGAACTCTGATATTTTCATTGAGTCCAAGGTATTTGATTTGATGTAAAACCATTTTCTCATCGTATTCTGATGGACTTTTATTCTGATTAGGTTTGATGGTCCTGATGTAGGAAGGTTGAGACTGCATAAGATTTTTAACAAGCTCATTAGCAGACAATTTGATTTTATCACCAGCAGTCGGTGGACGTTTCTTGCTATCTTTGTTAACTTGATCTGGAAATAGAGTGTGCAAGAATTCATTTGGACTGGAATCAATTAATTCCAACAAATCCTTTAACAATTGATCCTTGTTTTTATCAGTCATTCCAGGTATATTGTAAAGCACGTCGCCGGCATAATGTTTGATTAGAAATTTACTACCGCGTGATTCAAAATGTTGATTCGTTGATAAGAAACCAAGACGTTGCACAAAAGAGCTATCAGCAGCATCAGAATCAGCATGAGCAGTGGCACAAGCGTCATTTAAAGCAGCAAAAATACCAGGTGGTCTTTTCTCTTCAATCAAATCACACACCACCTTATTATTAAAGAAATCTATTGGCGTCCATTTGATTTTTTCTCTTGCATACTCCTCCTGTTCAGCTTTCAATGTCAATTCGATGAAGATCTGTTGAAGCTTTTCGTTGACATAGTTGATACACAATTGTTCAAAACTGTTATCATCAAATATTTCGAAACCGTAAATATCTAAAACTCCTATAACATATGATGTCTTTTGTCGTGAACGAAGTGCAGAATTTATACGGTCAACTATCCAATCAAATAAATTATTATAAATTGCTTTTGCAAGTGCATCTCTAACAGCTGAAGCCTACCAATTAATTATTATAAATTTATTAAATTCATCAGTTAATCATATTATTTTATCTTATTTAGGAAGAAATATAATAAATTTATATTACTTGAACAGGATTAAGCGGTACTTCATAGACAGAACCACGACGACCACCACGAGTTGTTTCGATTGTTCTATTTGTTAGTACCTGCAAATAATATCAATTCGTGTAAAAAATAAAAATAATTATAATTTTATAAAACAAAATTTAATGGATTTAATAATGGTGACAAATACTTTGTGCATTAGCTCTGGTTCAACTTCCATTAGAAAAGCAATAAAATTTGTAACTATAAAAGTTTAAAGGCAAATAAATCAATATTAGTAAATACAAATACAACGACGACGACAACAACAACAACAACATTTTCATTTTTTACCATTTTCATCAGAAATCACCGAATTTCCATCGTCACCTTCTTCAAATTGTACGTTTCCTAACCATAAAATTATAGATAACATTCTAAATATATCATTTTGTTCATCTTGTGTGATTCCAATAATTTCCATTGATTTCTAAAAATTAATAATATCATTAATAATTGTTATTATTATTTTATTTCATCCATTATAAATATAAGGTGCAAAAAGTTTATTACCAAAGTTTCAGAATAATCTTCTTCGTCAATGATTCCATCTACGTCCAAACATCCACTTGCACTAGTATACAAATAACTTTCAGGTCCTTGAATTCCAAAATTTTCTTGGTAATCAGACGAAGCGGCTTTAGTAAATTGATAAAAAATATGAAAGTTTCTTTCATTTTCAATCTGACCAACTATACGTCCCTAAAATAAATAAAATAAAAAAAGTCCAATTAATTGCTTTATTATCAGCTCGATTCAACCACATATTGTATCTGATATCTACTTTTTCTAATAAATAATTCGTTATTACAGCACCAACAGGTTCATTTTGGGAATTAAATTGAATCTCCAAATATTTTCCCTATAAATCAAATTAAGATATGCTTAATATATAATTATCATGATAATAACAATAATCATAATAATTATTTACATGACGACTTGAATTATTATTTCTCAAAGTTTTTGCGCAACCAAAACTTTCTAGTAAAGGGTTAGTTGCAAGAACCATATCTTTGATCTCTTGTATTGAAGAAGATTCGCCACCACTAACAGTCGCAATATATTGCATAATCTAAAAAAAATGATAATTGTAAAAGAAAAATTTAATGGATGGATGGATTGATGGATTGATTGATTGATGAAAATTACCCTTTTTGCAGCCTCTTGATTTTTGATGGATGATTAAAATAATAATGAATATTAATGATTCGTAAATAATATTATTATTGACGGTTTATTAATAAATGATTTACCAGTTTTTCCTGCACCAGATTCTCCACTAATATTGTTATAAATATTAATAATTATATTACAAATCTTTGCGACGATTTTAATAATTATTTTACCTGATAATAATACACTGATTTTCTTTATAATTTCTCATATTATAATAGGCAGATTCAGCAACGGCATAAACATGTGGAGGCATCTTTGATTAGAAAAGTTATCATAATCATCATTGATTAATTGTTTTATTCACATATAATATTAATAATATCAATCTAAAAATGAATGATTAATTAATTCATTACCTCTAATCTATTTTTACCAGTATAACTTTTCAATATTTCATTAGTATATATTCCCCAATCTTTAAAAGGATTTACACTAATCAATACATGTCCAATATATGTCTAAATGTTATGATAAATATTATGTTATTTGGAACGAATAATAGTAATAATCATCTTTGCTACCTCCTCTTACATACATAAATTTCATGATTTCCAAATCGTTTCTTTAGATTCTCGTTAATTGCATCATTATTAACCTTACTCAACATCGTCATATCTGCTACACCGACTTGCTTTTTTTTAAAGCCCTCTTTCCAATCAGCTCTTTCTATTTTACGTTGTTGTTGTTTCTTTTTGGTTGCCTAAGAATGATGGAATGAAAAGTAAAAAAGATGATCAGATCTATCGCATTTAAAACTTTATACTAATGCTATTATTATTGGTTATAAAACCATTGTTACTGTTATAATTACACACCATCTTGAAGAAAGTTTGTTAATTGACTTGGCAAAATACAAAATTTTTGAGGACTGCAAAACTTCCACTTCTCTGTTGTACAAACAATATGTATATATATGGATCGACATTTAATGCTCTCGATAAAATTCGTCAATTTTAAATATTCTCTACCTAGGATCGTTGGTGTGCATCTATAAGCAAATAATATTTGGTATCTTTAATAAAGTCGCTTATTAATACATTTAAATTAAACTTTTTCACATCTATTAAGAAGCATTTGCAGGACATAAAAAACATACCAATAGAAAGATTAGGTTCTATTTAACTAATATGCTGCCAAAGTAATTCAAAAAATGGGAATGTAATTTGGAAGTTTAGATAAAAGTTTATTCAAAAAATAAATATTTATTTATTTCTCTTATACTTTGGAGAAATGTAATGAATGTAAGATACGAGTGGTTAGTTGAAATGGAATGTGGCGTGTGTTATTTATTAGTCAATGGCAAATGTAATATATATTAATGTTGGGAATTTAGTTATCAACAATTAGCAGATAACTATACCGCTACTAAATGTGGTGATTTCTAATACTAATTATTACAATAATACCTATAAATCCATGAAAATATTATTTAATATCTTAATTATTAGAAAAAAGTTGGGTTGAATGTGTCTTGTTAGATTTCAGATAAACCCTAATTAATACTACGAGGATCATTGTTGTAATGTCTTCAATTAAGATGATCACACAAAAGATTAAAGATACAGGTTCTTAATTGCTTTATAAATAAGATGGGTTTACTCCTCTTCCAGGCGAAGATTCAATTAAAAAAATTAAATTTTATGTATTTTAATTTTGTCCAGAATTGGGGCATGGACAATAGAAAGGGGGCAAACGTCAAAATCATGATTTTGAGAAAATCGAAAAAAAAGATTTTGGCCCAAAAGCTCGGAAATTGCGTATCATTTCTATATTCATGACAAAATCGGGGGTTATTTAATAACTATAATAAAAAATAAATAATAAAATAATATGTAGAAATAAAAATTTTAAAATTTATAAAAAGCCTTTTTATCAGGATTTTGAACATATTGAATGACATTTTCAAGTATATACTTTTTTCTGTCAAGGGTTAAACCTAAAGGATATTTTTTTTCTAAAACAGCATCTATAGTGAAATTTTTGGTTATGTCTATATCTATAAGTTCTCCATCAATACTTTTCTTAACATATACAATCCCTGGTTCTTCTTGATTAAAAATAAAATGATGATACTTTAAGATATTTGGTAATGGTTTAAAATTTTTTTTTAAATATTCAGTCCAGCTGTAAAAAAAACTTTTCTTTCATCATTTTCATCATAAATTGTCTGAGCAATATTATACCCATTTGTTGATGACTCTATAACATTAACAAGATCCTCTAAATTATCAACTTCAGAATTTTTAAGCCTCAATTTAAACAATACAAAAAACCCATCAGGACTAAATTTGGTATGGCCAGCTACCATAAAAGAATATGTGATTCTTTTATGCTTACCTGTTAGCACTCTCCATGCTAAATATTGAATCATTGCATTGTTTTTATTTTGTCCTGAACAATTATCTGCATGAATGATTATTTCCTCTTCACCAAGACCATACAATTCAAAATAATTATGTACTAAAGAAATAACAGCATCAGCTCCTTTGCCAACAAATTGTGATTCTTCTATGAGATAATTAATCTGGATAATAATCATGTTTATTACTTATTATATAATTTAAAAATCAATTGAAAAATTTTAATTAATTACCTGTCTGGGTCTAAAGTCTTCACAGATACCAAATACTTGAACTTTATATAAGGCTTTAAAAAATGAACTACCCTATTTGCCAATCAATCTATTTTAAATTTTATTTACCTTTCATAAAATTATTTATAAAAAACATAATATACATACCACTTGTTGTGAAGAATATGGGATATGAACTTGTTCTGTAAAATCCCATGAAATGTGAAGTTTTAATATTAAGTGAATTTGCAGATCTAATGGGGTTTAAATCTTGATTCAGATTTTCAAATGCTTCCTTTGCATTTTTTATGCAATCTCTAAAAAATTAACAAATAAA